>LQHL01001854.1:45122-92773 GCA_001655755.1 Hemisphaericaspora haegerdaliae
ATATAAAGAATCTAGTAAATGATAAAAGAAAACCAGATCAAAAAATCCTATGATCAAAAACTAATAGCCAACAATCAATAAACCTAGAACCTTGAGATTGAATAATCTAGTCATCGTTGTTACCCTGATTATCAATACATCGTGTTATCATCAGATTGGCAACGATGACTAGATTATTCAATCTCCGGATTCTAGATTTATTGGTTATTAGTTTTTGATCATGGGATTTTTACAATCTGGTTTTGTTTATTCATTTACTAGATTCTTTTTATATATATATGTTAATGCATGATCTATTTAACAAAAGGTTTTGGAACCACAAGCTATTGATTTTGTTTCGTCTGGATTTACTCTTTTGTTTCAGTGGTCATTCCACTTAACTGTTTAAGCATTAAATTGATCTCATTAATAGTAGGCACACACGGTAAGAGTGATCATATGCGGATATGTTTAGAATGATTGAATTATAATTATAAGAACTATCAATTGGTGAAATAAATCAGAAAAAGAAAGTGATATATATAAAATTGGAAATGTGGTTGTATTCGCCTTCGGTATTTATAGACCAGTTCTGTTGTAAGCGGATGTATATGTGCGAATATCATCTATTTCAAGTCTAGCCACGACCGTGGTTGTCATCGAGATAGATATATAGAGAGGGAAATTCCTCTTGATATAAGAGGAATGTAAGAAAGTGATAGGGTGGACTTTTTATACTAATATATATTCTGTATTTGCTGAACTTTATAGCAGTACAGTTAATAGTTAAAGTATTTCAAGTTTTGGTTTCATGAGATTATATTGTTGGTTGCAAAAATTTGGTAGGAAATGAATGATCATAAGAACCTTTGTAGTTTACTTTACATAGATGGAGGGTGTGTAGATTAAGTGGGAGCTTCAACAATACCACTACCTCTATAGTGATTTCACTTATTCAATTAAGCGGAGCTGGACTTCATCGTCCACGTTCTAGCATTAAGGTTGCGATAGCGGCTGATCCGGGCTGAAGACATTGTCAGGTGGGGAGTTTGGCAGGGGCGTCACATCAGTTAAACTATAACGCAGATGTCCTGAGGGGGGGACTCATGGAGAACAGAAATCTCCAGTAGAACAAAAGGGTAAAGGCCCCCCCTTGATTTTGATTTTCAGTGTGATGAAAGGGTGGCCTATCGATCCTTTAGTCCTTCGGAATTTGAAGCAGCTAGAGGTGTCAGAAAAGTTAGCACGGGTATAACTGGCTTGTGGCAGTCAAGCGTTCATAGCGGCATTGCTTTTTTGATTCTTCGATGTCCGCTCTTCCTATCATACCGAAGCAGAATTCGGTAAGCGTTGGATTGTTTACCCACCAATAGGGAACGTGAGCTGGGTTTAGACCGTCGTGAGACAGGTCAGTTTTTACCCTACTGATGAGTGTCATCGCAATAGTAATTGAACTTAGTACGAGAGAGGGAGGGGGGTTGGAGTGTTGGGATTTCCAATTCTACGTGAGATTTTGCATCTATTAAAACTGTTAGGGAGATTACCTGTGAGTGCATATAAGTTGATACACTACATATCGCAGGGCAGATATTGCATAGAGTTTGAATTCAATATCTGAGAAATATACGACGCTTGTTTGTTTATGTTTGAATCGTTTGATTCAAATGTAGCAAGGGTTAATTTTAAACTTAAATTTGTATTCTTTTTTGCAGCAATCGTTTTATTTAGACGGGGGGATCTATTAAAGGGACTACCTTTATTGAGTCGTATTGAGTACAGTACGCTATAGATAACATATATAATATTTCTGTTCTCACTACAAGTTCACAGAAAGGGTTGAGTATGCACAGCCTTGGTACCACGTGAGTTGTTGTTGTGTTTTGGTTACTTAGATACTGTTGGATGCAAAAGAGAGTTACCAGCCGTAAGGAAGTCAATACGACATTTACTTTATGAGGTTGATGGCTGGTAGTGAGTGAGTGGAAGGGTGTACGACATTAAATAACAGTAGAGAAATGTCGTGCTAAGAAATTTCTTTTTTTTTCTTTTTTTTTCTCTTTTTGCAAAGAACAAGCAAAAAAGAAAAAGTGAACACACACTGTTCATCAGACGAAGAACTACAAGAAGAGGAAGAAGGTAAGAGGAGATCCCTTCTACAGAAGTACACCCCGACTATACACCCCCATATACACACACACACACAGAGAGACAAGTTGTACGCTGTGCCGACACATATCATTAGAATTTCGTCATTTGTTTTGCCCCCATTTAGTCGCCATCTCATACTTTCATATCCGCCATATCAAGTAAAGTAAGACACACAAACAAGCAAAAGAAAAAGCATATCACACACACACACAATGGACTTAAGAGTTGGTAAGAAGTATCGTATTGGACGTAAGATTGGTTCTGGTTCATTTGGTGATATTTATTTGGGTACAAATATCATATCTGGTGAAGAAGTTGCCATTAAATTAGAAAACACCAAAGCTAAGCATCCACAATTAGAATATGAAGCAAAGGTATACAAGGCCTTAAGTGGAGGTGTTGGTATCCCCTTTGTCAGATGGTATGGTACTGAATGTGATTATAATGCCATGGTTATTGATTTATTAGGTCCTTCATTGGAAGATTTATTCAATTATTGTAATCGTAAATTCACGTTTAAAACGGTGTTACTATTAGCTGATCAATTGATTTGTCGGATTGAATATATTCATGCTAGATGTTTTATTCATCGAGATATTAAACCTGATAATTTCTTAATGGGAATTGGTAGAAGAGGTTCACAAGTTAATGTCATTGATTTTGGATTAGCCAAGAAATATCGCGATCCAAGAACCCATTTACATATTCCTTATAGAGAAAATAAGAATTTAACTGGGACTGCAAGATACGCCAGTGTTAATACTCATTTAGGTATTGAACAAAGTAGAAGAGATGATTTGGAAAGTTTGGGTTATGTCCTAATTTATTTCTGTCGAGGTTCATTACCTTGGCAAGGGTTGAAAGCAGCTACCAAGAGACAAAAATATGATAGAATTATGGAAAAGAAAATGACAACTCCAAATAATATCTTATGTAAAGGATTACCAAATGAATTCTTGGATTATATGAATTATATTAAAACTTTAAGATTTGATGATAAACCCGATTATCCATATTTAAGAAAATTATTTAGAGATTTATTTAAAAAGGAAAATTATCGTTATGATTATGTGTTTGATTGGACTTTGTATAAGTTTCAACAGGAAAAACAAAGAGCTCAGGGGAAGATCACTGATGGGGATCAACAGCAGCAGCAACCACAAGATCAACAAGCACAGCAGCAGCAACTCCAACCACAAGATCAACAACAGGCACAACAGGCACAGCAAGCTCAGCAGACGCAGCAAGCTCAGCAGACACAGCAAGCACAGCAACCGGGCCAAATTATTCAACAACACCATCAATCACCACCAGACCAACTTACGGCTCAGCAGCGTCTCCAAAAACAAAGAGCAGCATTGCAACAGCAACAACAACAACAACAACAACAGCATCAATCACACCCACAACAACAACAACCAAAGCCAATGGTTGATGTATCCGCTGCATATCAATATGGTTATCCACAAGATAAACCAAGGGTTGTTCAACAACAACAACCACCACAACATCAACAACAACAAGGAAATCCAGCTTGGCTTTGATTCTTGTACCTAGTTTCACGTGAGGTGGGGGCATCAATTTGGAGTAGGTTTACTTCAAACTATATAGCAAAGTGAGGTCTTGGATTGAATACCCTTGTTTTTATCTATCTATCGAGCATTTGTCCTTTTATACACAATTGGCTTTTTAAAAGAAAAAGTGAAATTAAAAAAGAGTGAAAAATCGAATATATGCTTGCTTTTACATTGTTGGTTTTTCACTTTTTGTTGTATTTTGATTTTTTATATTCGTTTTAATGTTTATACTTTTGGTGGGGACGGGGAGAGAGAGAGAAAGAAGGTTCTATACAAATTAGCTTTGTTTAATGCATATTAATAGTAATATAATAACTAGTTTAGCTTGTAGTGTGCGTGTCTTACTCACTCTGTTTCACTTCTTCCTTCTTGGTGTAATTCAATAAGAAATCGAAAACACTTGTACCATCAGGTCTTTCATCATCACCATTTAATTTCCGAGTATCGATATAACCAAAGAAACCATTAAATACATTTTCTTTATTTTCTTCAGCATATATCTTATCATAAATATACTTCATTTTAAATGATTCCATTTCATCATCGAATTTCAAGAAATCAATCTCGTCATAATCATTTTTAGTCAAGGTTTGATTATATGCGTCAAACACGGGATTTTCCAATAATAATCCCAATGCCGGTGCCTTAGGGATATTGATCTTCTTCAGGCCAAAGAAATCTTGAATTAATTCTACGGGACATCCAATTCTAACCAACATCACTGCCATACTGATCATTTTCCTAATTTGATGCAACATGAATGATTGACCATGGATCTTGACCGAGACCCATTCGGTACCTTCAATCACAAACGGTTCCCCCACGGTGGTTTTCATCATGTATCGCAATGAAGATTGATCACGGAAGGATTTCCCAATGGTGAAATTGTGGAAGTTGTGGGTTCCCTCATATTGGGCCATTGCTTGACGGAAACGGGTTAATCTTTCTGGGGAAATACGATAGGATCTGCGTGATTGATTTTCAATTGATTTGACTTTTTTGACGAGGTGGCCAAATTCAGTTAATTCGCCATTTTCAAAAATAGCCTGGGTGGTGCCTGTGGTGCTTACAGAGTCACCGTCTTCCGATTCAATCACAGCACTGATTGAATCGATCTCGTCTTGAGATATACCCGCATCAAGAATCTTGTCCTGAGTTGATGCCCACCATAATTCCCCCTCGGAATCAGGGTGGAAAAGGTCAGGATTCTCAATACGTTTATTAGCCACCAATTCAGACATGACAGTTTTCGGTTTTGGCGGTAATAATGAGAAAGTGGGTAATAAATATTCATAAATTCTCGAAGAACATAATTTCCTACAATCAAACGATTTCGTGGTTCTTTGAATACCCCAAACCCGAATTTGCGCAGGTAATTCTTGATTAATCTTGGCGATAATTTCCGGATCTTCAATAATCAACTTAAGTGATATGACATTCCCGGCGGCATGGACACCCTTATCGGTTCTAGCTGCTCTCATGAACCCTGATTTCTTAATATCATCGGCATTCTCGGGTGAAATGGCACCGGCTCTGACCATGGCCTCAAAAATGTCTCGTTCGATGGTTTTGATGGCACTGTCGTTTTGAAATTGCATCCCGTTATAGCCAGTACCGCAATATCCTATCATGACTGCACATTTCTTCTTGGGTTTTCTTTCACTCTTGGGAATTGGATTACCATGTTCATCTAATCTAGGTACATATTCCCTGATAAATTTGGTTAGTAATTCAATGGTTTTGCAAAATGTTAACTATGTAGTGAAAACATACGTACGTTGACTTCGCTTCGTATTCGTTCCTTCTCCTCTCTTGAGCCTCATCCCTTCTTGTTCTCTTTTTGTCGTCATCCCTCTTATCCCCTGTACGAGCACGAGTCCATTTACTCTTTTGATCACGCTTGTAGACTGAGTCATCCACTTGATCATCATATTGAATGACTTGTTCCTGTGGTTGTTCCTTTGGTTGTTCTGGTGCTGGTGCGTTACTAGGTTCTGACATTTTCTAAAGAAGTATCTGTTGATAGAGAGACAGAGAGACAGAGAGAGAGATGGAAAAGTTTTTTTTTTCACTTTGGGTGAGTTCCTCATCGCAGCCATTTGAAAACTTTGAAAAATTTAAGAAAACTCTTTCTGAACCATTTAGACCTACAAGATATATACACACAGACACATACAATGAGACAGTTGACAGAGGAAGAAACCAAAGTAGTATTTGAAAAATTAGCCAATTATATCGGAAGAAACATTTCCTTCCTTATAGATAATCCCACCAACCCCCATGTATTCAGATTACAGAAAGATAGAGTATATTACGTAAGTGATCAAGTAGCGAAATTCGCCACCAGTGTATCCAGACAACAATTAATGTCGTTGGGGATTTGTTTTGGTAAGTTCACCAAGACGGGGAAGTTCAGATTACATATTACTGCCTTGCCTTATTTATCTCAATATGCCAAATTCAAAGTCTGGATTAAACAAAATGGTGAAATGCCGTTCTTATATGGGAATCACGTCTTGAAGGCTCATGTCGGGAGAATGAGTGATGATATCCCGGAACATGCTGGTGTCATTGTATATTCTATGAATGATGTTCCCTTGGGATTCGGTGTGAGTGCTAAATCTACTAATGAAGCGAGAAATTTGGGTCCGACCGGGATTGTAACTTTTAGACAAGGTGATATTGGTGAATACTTGAGAGAAGAAGATACCTTGTTCACTTAGGATAGCTTGTTCAGTTAGAGGATTTGTATATTAGAGTTTTATTTCTTCATTTGCATAGCTTTTTTATTAATAAAAATAGTCTCATTTTGTATTAATACTTTTTTATGTACAAGCGAGTATGTATATATGTAGGAGGAGGGGGGCAAGATCAGATACATGACAAGATGGATCCTTGTAATATACCATAAGGATTACCTTGAGATGCCACGTATAAACGTTGAAATACCCTTTCCAATTGTTCAGTTTCTTCAAATTCCTCCGGTTCAACTTGTGATTCATCAGTTGGTTTAGTTGATTGTCCAACATATTCAGGACGGGCTAATACTATACCTGCAGAATATAAGAATTCGATCCATTTCTTAGATTCTTGTTTGGATAAATTACTAACTTCAAATTGTTTAACTCCACCATTCATTAAAAGTTTTTCAGCATAATCAATATAAAACGTTGGTGGTTTCTCATAGGGGGAATATTTATTAATATCAAGTCCAACAGCTACGGTACTTTGTTTAAGTAATTTACCAGTAGATGATAATAATACCCCTCCCTTTTGGAAACCTATTTCTCCACTGGCACATTTAAATAAGAAATCCCCCATTTCAAAATCACCCACTAAAATAGGAGTGTTATCAGCATGTCTATATTTAGTCACTGGATAATCAGCAATGGCATTGAAATCATCAACAATCACCACGACCGGAGTTTCCTTGGAATGGTCACGTAATTGTTCAATAAAGAATTGGAAACCATTATTGGCATTATTTCTTCCAAATTCACGATTTAATGAAATATATTCATATAAGGTATTTTCACCAGCTTTAAATGAAACTTCTTTACCCTTGGAAGCACAGGTGACATCTTTGGTTAATTTCATTGATTTGAAAATTGTTTCATTTAATTTTAAAATCTTATACATCCATCTCTTGGTAAACATTGGTTGTTGATATTTACCTAATTTTTGATTCTTAATATAATCAGACGTACCATTTGCTATTAAATTAGCATCATTTAAATATAACACCACGGCCTTGTTTTCCAATTTAGATAAACTGACAGTAATAGCTTGGTTTAAAAGAGTTGATTTACCTGAACCTTTAACCCCAGAAAGGAAATATCTATTATTATTAAATTGTTGTGGTTGAGATAATTTATTAATAAAATTTTCATTCAAGTTAATAAGATTTTCAGAAACAAATGACACTGGAGTCTTGAACATTTCATGAAATTGATAATTCTTCAAACCACCACAACGTTTTAATTCGATTAATAATTCAGGTGGGTAATTGGTCACTTTACCTAATTCAAGTGATTCCTGATGATTCAAGATTTCAACAGTTGCAAGCTCAGGTGCTTGTTTTTCTAATTTTAATGAAGTAATGGCATCTCTAAATGCATGATGGGTCATACCTGCCTTCTTGGTACTGACTTTCTTATCATCCTTCTTACGAGAAAATCCTACACTCTTCTTCCCTTCCTTTTGTTTGGCAACTGCTGCCAATAACCTAGCAGTGGTTGTGATTGATCTTATGGAAATATTAGCGTGGTTAACATGGGAGATTTGTGCTTGAGCAACTACTCCTCTTGCTAAATTGGTTGATCTTAACATGGTGTGTTCTTAATGGTTTGTTCACTCTAGTTTAAAATGCTATCCTATTCAAACACCAATAGGTCTTACTCTCTAGCAGTCTCTCTCTCTCTAATAGTCTCTCTCTGTTATTCGTTTGAAAGAGAGAAAAATTTTGAACGAATTTTTTTCAGTTTGATTTGGACACGACTTTTTGGTTTTGTTAGTGAAAAATTTTACTTCCCATCTCTTGTTCTTGTTCTTGTTCTTCTTGCTTCTGGTTCTTCTTCTCCATTGAATGATGATACCTGTATTGATCAGACAATGTCAGTTAATACGATATAACCAACCAGTAGTACATATAATACGATGTGCATCTTCTTCGTCTAAGAGGAGACCATCAAGATCTAACCAGAAATCAACCAAAACCAAATATCAACCACACAAACCTGCATCATCACCTTCTTCTTCATCATCATCATCACCGTCCAGTGAAGGTAAATCTGAAAGTGTGTTTTCATTCGGGAACTTTTCACAATTGCAATATACAACCAAGGCAGAAAAGGAACGGTCTTCAGCCGGATTGGATAAAATCACCTATTTTGATCAATTAAGAATCTTCCCCACCGTACGTGATGTCATGATCCAAGAAATCAAATCGCAATATTTCCTCAAGGCATCGAAGTATAAGTCATTGGAAGAAGTTGAAATTCATCCTTCGCCCGTTCAAATTGCCGCTATTAGAAAGGTTAACCAAACTCGATCGGCGAAGGTGGATGGGGATGAGGGTCAGGGTAAACTGGGGGATAAATTGAGTGAGAGTGAGACTATTGAACGGGAAATGAGACAGGAACATGAACAACAGCGGACTAAAGTGTTTACTATTGCCGCTGAGACCGGGTCGGGTAAGACATGGGCATATTTGGCTTCGGTGTTGAGTAAATTGAAAGAAGATGATATGAAATTATATGAGAAGTCAATAAGTGCTGGTGGTGCTGGTGCTGCTGAAGAATATGAAAATTCCAAGAAATTGGAACAGATTAGATCGGTGATTTTGGTGCCTACTCAAGAATTGGTTGATCAAGTGTATGCTGTTTTGAAGAGGACAACTTCTTTTGATGTCAATTATTTAGATTTGGAGATCCCACCTAATTTCATCAAGTTCTTGGAATTACCTGAAAATAAACGTTTAGGACTCCGAGTTATGAAGTTTGGTGCTGGTGATGCTCCTCCTTTACTTTTCAACACTTGTAAAAAACATGGTGCTATTGATGTCTTGGTCACCACCCCGGCCAAAGTTACGAGTTTTGGTAATTTAAGAAACTTCACTCATCCATATCGTCTATTCAGAAATGTCCAATATTGTGTCGTTGATGAAGCAGATACATTATTTGATAAGTCATTTGTGGAAGATACTGTTAATGTCATTAAAACTTTTTCAAAATTACGTGATTTAATTATGGTTTCAGCTACTATCCCAAAAGATTTCCAAACTACTTTAAAGAAATTATTCCCCGGTAAGGAGGCCGTTATCCATACGGTAACTCCACAATTACATAAGATTCCTAGATCAATTAAAGTATCTGTTCTCGATGCTGAATTGTCTCCTTATAATGGATCTAAATCTAGATGTCTTGCCCAGGCACTTTATGCCATTTCCAAAGACGGTACTGAAGAAGGGTTAGTTAAACGTGTTATTGTATTTGTGAATGAAAAGGGACAAGTGAAACCAGTAGTTGAATCATTGATTGAAAAATATAAATTCCGATCACAAGATATTGTGGGGATTGAAGGTAGTGTTCCTGCTATCGAACGTGGGAAATTACTTGAACCATTTTTAAAACCAGAGGCTACATTATTAAAGAATGATCCTGAACAAAGTAAGATTAAAGTATTGGTAACTACTGATTTAATGGCTCGTGGGTTGAATTTCGTGGGGATTAAGAATGTCATTTTATTCGACTTGCCTCGGTCTTCAGTAGATTTGGTTCATAGACTAGGAAGAACTGGAAGAATGAGACAATCTGGTCGTGCATTTGTTATTGTTGATAGAAAGACTAGAAAGTCTTGGATTAAAGGTTTGGGTACTGCTGTTAGTAGAAATATGACAATTGGTTAGAGAGATTTTTTGCAATTTTTTTGCAATTTTTTGTATATATATATACTATTGGGAAAGGTATGTTCTTTATTTAACAACCCAACAACAACAACAAGAAGGGGAGTCACGCCAATTGGTTTAAAATGATGATTCAAAAAGATTTTTTAGACGTTAGACTTCCGAATTACTATTGAGGAGAATGTCTTAAGATAGCTGATCTAAAACCGATAGTACCCTCCCCCTTGGTGTTTCGTTTTTGTTTTATTCAATCAATTTACTAACTTTTAATGAAAATAGGAACAATCTTTTATTGGAGATAATTTTAATTTTGTATATAGCTAGTCACTTCCAATAAAGGGAAACTTACGGGAATCATATTTGTACATACCCCACACTCCACTACACTACACTCCCCTGGGATTTAACTTTATCTACTTAGCTAATGCTTTCGATAATATGGTAGACCAGGAAGATCAAATGCTACCAGGTGAGAGATAGTTTTACACTTTGTGAAAATTGCCCATACTAATAGGCGATTTCATTGGTTTCACTGGTTATATCTTCTTTTCTCTGTATATATTAAACAGGTAATATATATATATTGTTGACCTATGGAAATCGTATGAAATCTTACAAGTAACAGATATATATTCTTAAGGAAAGCAATAGTAGTGTCCATTGTCCTAATGATAGATCTGGATAAATAAACCTCGGTATAATTCGGATATGATAAAAAAAGAAACTGTGTGTGGGGTATTCTTCTATTCTTCTATTCTTCTGTTGGAAGTGAAAAATTTAATTAATTAATTAATTTGATAAGGAAGAAACTTCTCCAATGGAAAAACTAAAAATACAAATTTTCAATTCCATTAATTGAATGATAAGGAAATTACTTACTAGACAAGGTAGTATTGGTCAACAACTCATAACAACAGCAACAACAGCAAGAACACGAAGAAACATGTCGCATTCAAAGCATAGTACAATTAGGGATATCCAAGGAGATATGTATTTTGGTACAGAAGTAGTCAACCGAGTATCATTTTTACGTGAAGATCATGAATTTATTACTCAAAGTATATTTCATCCATCAACAAGATTTATATTCTATCAACGTCAAAAACCTTTAATTCATAAGAATTTCTCAAATAAATTGGCACTTTTAACCAACGGTTCTAATCAAATTAGTTTGGAAGAAACTGAACATGGGAAAATGGGATTTGCTGGTAATAAAGCCGTGATTCAAACCGGGTTATTTGATGCTATTCCTGAATGGAAGTCAGTTTTGACTACTTGGAATAATGATAATCGTAGTTCGTCATTCACCATGAGAAGTGCCCTGAAGCCAGTGTTTTTATTCTTGGGTTTATTGGATGAAAGTGTTGGATTGGATTTACATTCTTTAAAATTTGATGATTCTCCTGAAGAAAAATATTTAGATCATCAAGGTAGATATCAAGGTATTGCATATTATGCCGTTGATTTAACCCCCGATTCGTATTTAACTGAGTCAATTGTTGGATTTGTTAATGATTATATTAATCAATTACAAGGTACGGTGAAATCATGTGAAGAAAATGGCGTGTTTTTCACTCATTCAAGAAAACATTTCCTTGGATTTGAACATAAAGAAGCATCCTTGTTTTCTCATGGAGCCATGTTTTTCCATTGGTTGAATAAAAATCGATTTTGTCCTGGATGTGGAGAACCGACTATTCCAATCCATGCCGGGGGGAAATTATATTGTACCAATACAAAGATGGATCTAGAAAGTGATGATGGTGAGAAATTCGCATGTCCAGTCAAGAGTTCTACTGTAGCCAATGTTTCATTCCCAAGAACTGACATGGCAATCATAAGTACTATTGCCAGTAGAGATCGTAATAAGATCTTATTATCATTATCCAAAAGACACGCAATTACCAAGATGTATTCATGTACCGCGGGGTTCATGGAACCTTCAGAAACGGTCGAAATAGCAACCAAACGAGAAATCTGGGAAGAAACTGGTGTAAATTGTAGTGAAATTGATATCATTATGACCCAACCTTGGCCATTCCCTAGTAATTTGATGATTGGATGTATGGGTATTGTAGATTTCAATGGTGATAATGAAACAATCCATTTAGGTCATGATAATGAATTAAGTGATGCTAGATGGTTTGATACTGAGTTTGTTAGAAAATTGGTATATCCTGAAGAATTGTCCCCCAGTGAACTTGAAAGTTTTAATCCTGAAGGAATCGTATTGCCAATGCCAGAATCAATTGCTTTTCAATTGATCAAATTGGTTGTTGATGAAGCGACAAAGAAGCATAAGTTGTAGGTTATTGCATCTGCATTGTATAACATCTCTTCATATATATTTATATACAATTTGATACATATTAGAATCATTTCCTTTGGAGTTGTTCCAAAATCGAAGTGTATTTTTCAACACCATTTTTCTGTTTATCCACCAGTCAAGAAATCACCCTTGATGATAGCAAACCTTTTTATCTTTCCGAGCTGTTTGAATTATCAAAAACACTTTGTTCCTATGGAGAGGAAAATGCTGGAACTGTTCTTCTTTGTTTCCTGATAGAAATCGTAGCCAATAAAGTTAATGGCATCCTATATGAAAATACAATTATTTACGCCCCAACATCAGGAAGGCAAGGGACTACCAGAGAAATTATTCATGGCATATATTCCATATGATACCTATTTCACCAGCCACATCAATAATAAGTTATTCACAATTCGTTAGAGATGAGTGGAATACTAATATTTTAAAAATAACCTTACCCCCGGTAGCTCCAATGAGATTGAATACTGCATTAGTCGATGCCCAAGTCCAGTTATGGTTTCTTCAGTTCTAACAAATGTAATGATCATAACTTGGCCTTTGATTTGGCTTTCTCTGCTCGTGTGATGAATGCACTTAACGCTTAGAAGGGCGTTTTATTTTTAGGATATTTTCCAGTTAAATCCGACTAGATTCATCGTATATGGTTTGAATAATTGCAAAAAGATATCTGTAGCCTCTCTATCCCCGACTCTCCGCGAAATTAACAAATTAATTTAGACATGTACAATAGGGAGTACAAAATCGTACCCCTAAATACTTAACTTGGGAAACCCGCTACTACACGTAGTGGCTCAGATAAATGGAAACAATCCACAGTCTTGTTAAACAATCCATAAGCTCTTTGTAAAGAAAACAATCAAGGCGGGGCCGCACGTTTCCTAATTAGGAAAGTCAATAGTTTAATTAAATTCTCGGGGAGAAAAACGTGTTTTTGTTAAGTTCATCTCACATAAGCCCCGCCAATACACAAAATTGCTTTTACACGGGTTTTAAAAAAGGCACAGTTCGACATTGTAATGGGATACTGAAGGAAGGAGCATCGGTGACCAACATTGCTCTCGCTAGTGTATAAAACTTATCTGAGTTCCTTCTCGTCATATCGGACTCTTAACTTATTCCATCGTTTTCGATATCATCGTGTATCTAGTTGTTTAAAACATAAAATGACTTCGGCATTACCAATAATTGTTGGCCATCGTGGTTTCAAAGGGAACTATCCTGAAAACACCCTTGTTGGATTCACTGCAGCCATGGACGCTGGGGCTACTATAATCGAAACTGATTTATGGTTGACTAAAGATAATGTGATTGTGATTTCCCATGACGGGAATACCAAACGTGTGTTTGTTGATAGAGACGGAAATGAAACTGATTATACTATAACTGACACTAATTATGATACTTTGAGGGATTTGCGCACCAAGGATGGTAATTATCCATTACTTAAATTTCAAGAAATTTTACAGTGGTATAAGGAATATGTTGATAGATCTGAAAACGGACAAGATGTATTTAAATTACAATTAGATATTAAACGTTTCAATCCGACTAAGATTACGAAATATATTGTTGAAGATTTAATTTCTATTGAAGGAGATTTAAATTGGTGGGTTAATAGAATTCAATTTGGAATTTGGGATTTGAACTTTTTAAAATATCTTAATCAAAATGATTACTTCCAAGATAAGTTTGAAAAAGTCAAGGGAAACTTTGATATCTTCCATATCAGTGTTAATTGGAGAGACTCAATCCACTACATTAGTTATAACTACTATTTAGATGGGGTTTCTCAAGATAGAATTAAATTTAAATTGACCGGGGTTTCATTGATTTATTTGGCCACATGGTCTACTGGATTCTTAACTAAATTCGTGCCATTATTGAAATCTCAAGAATTGAAATTATATTCTTGGACAATCAATAAATATTTACAATATGATTATTTAACCAAGGTAGGTAAGTTTGGTCAATTACCGGAATATGGAGTAATTAGTGATTTCCCTGACATGATGTTGAAATATAGAGAAGGAGAACACAAGACCGAGATTTCTGAATCGGGAACTGAAGAAACAATTCCATTAATTGTGCCTGTTTCCAGTTTAAGAAAAGAATTGACGTTTAAGCAAAGGATGATATATTTCATTTTCAGAATGTTTACCTATTTCTCCCCGGATAAAAAGATTACCAAGGAAGAGAAGCAGTATGCTTTGACAGTTGATGAAGACAAGATTAGACAAGTGGCTCCAAATCCAGTTGTAATTTGGATTTTTCAAGTTTGTCAAAAGGTTGGGATCTTCTAATTGATCATATGTTTCATCGCCATATTTTAAGTATAGTTAAAAGATGTCTATAGAGTAGAGTAGTTTTGAATATAGAATTTGTTTGCTCATAGTTAATATAGTGTAGTCTTATGACTTGGACATATCTCCACCATATGTTCTAAAAATGGTTTCCGGGTAAATATTTACAACATAATTTGAGATGAAAAGAATCCTGATTTCTCATAAAACAATACACAACACCATACTTGGTGCAAATGCCATATAGAATCAAGGCATTGAACCGAGTAGTTCTATCGTTATCCAATCACCTGAACGTTAGACATAACAGGAATGTGATAATTCGAGCATTGACTACAGTTGTGGGAAGTAAACACCAACCCCCAATTCTATCGGATCAACCAAACGAGCTAATTGAACCAAAATTAGATTTGGATGCTATTGCTGGGTTATTTTCTTCCGAGCAAAAGCACGATGCTGTTGCTACGTATATACCAAAGATACGGCCGTTTCCATTAATTCCAAAACGAATTATCCCGATAAATAAACTAGACATCACCATAGATGAACAAAACAACATTGCTTTCAATTCTCGCATTACATTAAAGCAAGCATGGAACTACTTTGTCGCTTTAAGACAGCCATATTACTTACGTCAGGAAAAGTGGGCGCACGCATGGGATGATGAAATTCGAGTTGAATGGAATACAATGAGTGATGGCATGAGGGAAGATTTCCGAGAAGCGTATGAGAAATTAATATCGTCGGGAAAGGATGTATTTAATGGAGAGTTTGTGGATGTTAGGTTGGTTATATCTTACAATGTGTCTATATGTAGCGGAGTTCGATTTAAGTTTGATGGAGATGGAATTATACTTGAGGATGACGTAGATTTATCCCATGCAAAGAAATACTATGAAGAAATTAAAAAAACGGATGTTACAAACTCCATCCCATGGGAAAATATACCTGATGATGAGAAACAGGAGTATGTTTTGGCATATCGTGAGTTATTGTTATGTGGTAGGGATATATACCATGGGAAAGTTGTGCCGTTGACAGATATCCCGGCTAATAACACGTCATACATTCCTCCTTCTGAACCTCAACCAGAACTAACTCTTGAAAAAGGATATGTACCGGGAGACATATTACTGGATTTTTATTGCGGTCTAAAACGTATCCAACTTAGTCCGTTAGGATTACCAACGAGGGAGCTGATCTCAGATTTAAAGAAACAATTCAGGAAACTATCGCCAGCGAAGAGGTTGCATTATAGCGATTTATACAAGGAATGGGACGCGCTTCGAGAAACGGGAATGTTTCAGTCAAATATCAGGTCAAGATTTGGGCTTTCACCTTATCAAAAGAGACAGAGTGGGAATGGTGCAAATTTAACAAGGGCATTTTACTATTATTTATACTTGGAGAGACAACAGGAACACGCAAATGCCAAGGTAACTTTTGCATCCTACAAATCTAAATTTAATCAATTGACATTACTGGAGAAGACGAATTATTGGGAACAATACCAAACACAAGTTTTAGATGCTGGATATTGTCTAAGTGGTTCTAAAATTGTCCCCTTGGAAGACATACTTCCTCGAAAACTAAATGTAAGTGAACATATCACTAATAGTGAAATCGTGCCATATTATCGTCGGAAGAGGCTTCTGGAATTGGGTAAGGTGTATAAGGATGTCAAGAATCAATTAAGAATGGAATATTCGTATATAACTAATGAAGAGAAGGATGCTTTGAGGAAAGAACTTGAAGAATTGGTCTATATTGGTAAAGGTGAATGTAAAGGAAGAAACTTGAATTCATGTGTTCATGTACTCAGACAACGAAGAGGTATTTTCAAAGATAGACAAGTTGATGCTGACCAGTACAATTATAGGCAAATTATGGACTTCTATACCTTAAAGCGTATACGGGAATTGGGGGACATTGGTGGAGAATGGTGGCAAATCCGTAAGATTGGCATAAAGGAGATTTCCAATATGACGCTTCAAGAATTTGATCAAGTTGTGGAAGAGTATCTCAGTGTAAATGACTTGTTTGTTGAATCCCCTGGTGGAAGGTTATCCCAGGTTAAGGGAAAGGACCTGGTACATTTGCGAGTTTAAGATTTCATAGATGTTTTAGATTTTATTATTATATATATTGTAAATTTATGTTGACCATTTTCATTAGAACTATCAATAGATTGACTGATACCTGTAATGAGAGAAGTGAAGTAAATATTTACTTTGAGGTCATTGGACTTGGGGATTAATCGATCTGATCTATCGTCTGTAATTGGTTTCTCAATCACTGAATTGTCAGCTAATAATGTATATTGATCTCACATGGTAGGAATATTACTACTACTCAATGGTGATGAATAGTATCTAATTGAAAATTAAATAACTATGTGGTGTATGTTGTGTACAGACAATTGGAAACTCTTAGGTAATATAACATTAATAATGTACTTACAAGTGTATACTTTTCCATAGAATTCACTCTTTTCACCATAGTGGATATTCCCTTCTCTCTCTTTGTTTCAAGTTGAATTTGATGTGGAGATGAAATTTATCAAAGTGGAAACGGTAGTATGTGTGTCAATTATCATTGTCTCTACCTCCACCACAAACTATAACTATACTCCAACTAGTCTAGTAAGAACCATTAAGATGTAGACATAAAAGAAGAGTATATAAACCGCAAAAAGTTACTAGAGCAAGGGCAGAATTTATAGATCGTCCTGAATACAATGAGTGCTCTGATTGAATACGTGAGGGTGAGTCAATGATTCAATAGGTTTTATGACCTGTGAAGAATTCCTACCCTAATCAGGGGGGTGGATGATGTAGAAAGAAGAATTAGTTAGATAACCCAATCTTCCCCATACCCATTCGTTTAGTACAATACATGATTGGCCTAAAGGAAAGGGAATTGCCAGAGGAAGTATAATTTATGTATTGGGCCAGTGTAGCTAATTTAAAAAGTAAGTCAAAAATCTGTCAAAGGTGGTTTAACGAAAAATCGATAAATGGTTTGAGGAAAATCGATAAACAGTTTGAGAAAAATCGATAAACGGTTAAGGAAAAAGTCAAAGTTTGAAGGTTATGGTCTATAATTATTAGAAAGTTTCGTTTCTATCCAAATATGAGTATTCATAGATAGAGTAAGGCTAACTGAGTAATATTTGTTAGTGAAGTGTAGTCGGTGTTCTTACAAAATGTTGGAGTAAATGTGATATGAAATATTATACTATATGAAAATACTTTTCTAGTTGGGGAAACAGAACGATGTTGATTAGTAATACATGACAGATGTAAAATTTCCTTCACATCAAAGGAGCACATATACAGGTCAGTAAGGGAACATATAATCATAGAAGGATATTGAATAAGCTAAAGGAACTCAAATTTAAACAGTTTTACCAATTGCTGCAAATATGAAGCTTCTTCATACTTTTGAATGCCGAACAAATTTCTTTGATTTCTCGGCAACATGATTTTTTCAGATCCCGTCCCTTCCCTCCACAAACTTGACCATTGAATACTTACCAACAACTGAGATTTGAAATTGATTACTAATACAAACAAGGTCTTCAATTACACTGTCACCAATCATCATCAATCATGCCTGAAGTCGCGGAAGTAAGTAATACAGCTATTTCCCTAAATAGTTATCAAATTGATCTAAACTAACTCAATTTTCCCCAGGTAGCTCACGTTTGTGCATTATTAAGAAGGAATGTACTCGGATATAAGATCGTGCAACCAATAATACAGAATGATCCATTATTATTCCCAATTTTGAAAACATCTAATGACCCCGATAAGGAATTGAAGAAATTGACTCAGATATTGACCAATTCTTCAATTTCTTCAATTGGGAGACACGGAAAATATTTCTGGATTCGATTGAACTTTGTTAAGCCTATGGAAGAGAAAAATGGGGTGTTGTTGATGCATTTCGGTATGACTGGAATGATCAAGATCAAGAATATAAGCTCTCATTTAATCTTTATGGAGAATGGCGGGGATAAGAAAGTTTTCAAACGAGTCAAGAATGGCCAGGTTGATGAAGTGGATGTAGAAGTTAAGCAGGATGAGAGTTGGCCGCCTAGATTTACGAAATTTGAAATAAAGTTGGAAAACCCCGGTAATGGGGAGAAATTAGAATTGGCATTTGTTGATCCTAGACGATTGGGTAGGATTAGATTATTGCTTGGACCTAATGTTGACAGTGATGAAGATTTGATGAATATTAGTCCATTGGATGCATTGGGGCCTGATTATAGTAAGTCGGAAGAAAGGAGACTGGTGCTGGACCTGGACTTTGTATTTGGAGATCCTGATCCTGATAATCATGGTCGACCAAGATTGAATCTTGAGCAATTTAATAAATTGGTCTTATCCAAGAAGAAACCGATCAAGAGTTTATTATTAGAACAAGCATTCTTCGCTGGGATTGGAAATTGGGTCGCTGATGAAATTATCTTCCAGGCAAGAATACACCCTGAAGAAGTTTTATCGGCCAAGATCAAATATGACGAAGATGTAGTTGATCCAATTATTGAGAAATTGTATGACTCGATAATTTACGTATGTGAACAATGTGTTGCAGTTGAAGGAGACGTGACTAAATTCCCTAAGCATTGGTTGATGCTACATAGATGGGGCAAGGGAAGAAAATCTCAACCTAAAAATAAAACCGGGGATGGATATACTGTTGATCATGTTACAGTTGGTGGAAGAACAAGTTGTTATTGTCCTGAAGTACAAAAGTTGCTACCGGGTGTTGGAAGGGTTAAAAAGGAACAGGATGTGGATGAACAAAAGGGTAGAATTGAAAAGAAGGAACCAAATGGTAGATCATCCCAGGCAAGCAAGAGAAGAAAAGTAACAACAAAAGTGAAAAAGGAATAGCATTTCTGCGGCGGGGGGCTACTTTGTAAAGTAAGGATATAATTATATAGAAGTTATTTTCAATTTGTTTTTGTATTTCTGATGAACGGGTAGATATTTACAAGTTGGGTACTGTGGGTGCAGAATATTCAATCAATTTCTTTCACTTGACCCAGGAGATATGTGTAGATCGGCGATTTCTAGTTTAACTCTTTCTTATCACTTTCCATAATGTTTGAAAAGTCTTCTTTAATGTTGCCATATTTTGGTAGCGCCTGGTTAAGTCATGAAACAAAAATAAAGTATCGAGAGAAACAATCTGAAATAGAAAACTCCTGTTAGGAATATGAAGAAAGAAGGGGGACCCCAAATGATGAGGAAGGTAACAGAATAAGGATGAACAATTTGTATACAGCATTGTCATTGTCTTTAATTGCCGACAACAAGAGGTTTGTGATCTCGTCTTCCAATTCAACTACTTCAATACCAATATTTGTTGATAAGATTTTACACCAACAATGTTTATTTGATGAGACACAAATAGCTGTGATTGATTTATTACAAGTTCATTCTACTATTGATTTACTTAATCAAATGACAAGTAAACTTCTGGATGGACGTATAATACTTAAGAATATCATAATCTGGCAGAATATTCAATTATTATCATTATCACAACATAAATCATTGTATAAGTTATTGTTACAATTGGATGAATATGAAATGAATATTTCTAGATTATGTAGTCATAGAGATCTGTCAGTGTCTATTAATATTGAAAATGAAGAAGTTATAATCAATAAACCTGAAGTGTTCACTATAATTGCGTTTTTAGATTATAATTTGTATCAACAGCATAAGTTGTATATATTCTTAAAGGAGAAATTTTGGTTATCAATGAATTATAGTAGTCAAAACAATAGTGAGGAACTACCGGATGTTCAACAACAGCGAGAAGAAGAAGGGTATTTGGAGTATATAATCAGATTAAGGCAACAAATGTCACAAATATACATTGCCCCTGATATAAAGCGATATATATATTCATTAATTGTTCATATACGATGTCATAGATTAGCATCATTATCACCAAAACTGGTTAGAGTACCAACAATGACATTAGATTATATAAATGATTTTTGTAAGGCATTAATTTTATTTAAACAGATTGATGAAAGATATGTTACACCAGATTATGTTAAAATAGCAACTAGAATAATTGGATATTGGTTAGTTGATTGGGAATATAATGAATTGTTTGGTCAAGAAGAATCCCAGCACCACCATACTAAGTTGATTGAACAACAACAAAAGCAATTGGAGATTACTATCTTAACTGGTGATTGGATTGGTTGTGATTATTTCTTTGTTAATGAATATTTGAAACATTCAAAGGCTAAATTGGATTATGAAAGTCCAACTGGTTTCACCAATAAGATTGTTGATGATGTTTTATCAACGGTAAGACCACCGTTGTAAGACATACCCCATATATGTACCCCATAGCATTGATCTGCATGTTTATAGATAAACTTTTTTTAGACCATATGCCAGGGTAGACCGGATGGCACTCGCCAACTTATTATATCCCCCCATAAATGGGTATTCTATACTTATAATTATAAAATTTATAAGTTGTTACATATTATGTTATAAATGAATCATTCTTGATGATTGTAGAAACATTTGTATGTACACTTTTAAGTGTTTACTTAATAAAAGTGGTGCTTAATCCACCATGATTGCTATGAGTATTATTATTACTATGTATTATATAAAAGGAGTAAAAACATTTTCTTACCGATTACCGGGTAATAAATCACCGGCAAAAGGGTGAACAAAAATCTTGACAACGCACACTACCTTCCACTCACTTTCCACTCAGTGCCACCACCCACCAACAAAAAGTGTTGCCAAAAAATGTGTTGTAAACTTTTTCATTCAACTTGTTACGTTTTCATCAATCAATTACATCCAATCAATCAATCAATCACATCAACCATCCAACCAACCAACTGTTCAATCAATTACAAGTTATATAACCTAGTTAGAAAACAATAAAGGGAATACACTACCAAGAATTGATAGAACTAGTTATCCCACCCCAGAAAGTGAAAAATTTAAAACTACAACATGTCTAACGATATTCCTATTGATTTCACTGAGTTGGCTCAATTAACTCAATTGGGTATTCAACAATCTTCTTTAGACTTCAAATCAACTACTTTAGAATCAGATCAATATGTATGTGTACGTGAATCTGGAGCTAATGGTAATTCTGTTGCCATTATCAACTTAAAGAATAATAATGAAGTTACTAGAAAGAATATGACAGCTGATAATGCAATTATGCATCCAAAAGAATTTGTTATTTCTTTAAGAGCTAATGGTACTACTTTACAAATCTTTAATTTAGGAAGTAAACAAAGATTAAAAGCATTTACCATGGATGAACCAGTTATTTTTTGGAAATGGCTTAATGATCAATATTTAGGTTTAGTCACCGGTTCTGCTATCTTTTATTGGAATGTATTTGATGGTACTAATGATGGTCCAATAAGATTAACTGAAAGACATCATACATTAAATCAAGCACAAATTATAAATTTTGTTGCTGAACCAGATTTAAATTGGTTTGCCGTAACTGGTATTGCTCAAGAAGATGGTCGTATCGCTGGTCATATTCAATTATATTCCAAATCTAGAAATGTATCACAACCAATTGAAGGTCATGTCTGTAAATTTGCATCTATTTTGTTATCAGGAGCTTCTCAAAGAACTAAGGTATTTTGTGTTGGTAATAAAAATTCTCAAGGTCAAGGTAATATGCATATTATTGAAATTGATCATGTTGAAGGAAATCCTCATTTCCCTAAAAAAGCCGTTGATATTTTCTTCCCACCTGATGCAACTAATGATTTCCCAATTAGTTTACAAGCTTCTGATAAATATGGAATCGTTTATGTTTTAACCAAATATGGATTTATTCATTTATATGATATGGAAAGTGGTGCCAATTTATTTGTTAATAGAATCACGGCAGATCCAGTTTTCACTGCTTCAAGTTATAATGATGATACTGGTCTTTTAACCATTAATAAATCAGGTCAAGTTTTAAGTGTTGAAGTTTCTCGTGATAAAATCATTCCATATGTTTTAGAAAAATTATCAAATGTTTCTTTGGCATTATCATTAGCATCTCGTGGTGGATTCCCCGGGGCAGAAAATTTATTTCAACAACAATTTCAAAATTATTTAAATCAAGGTGATTATTCCAATGCTGCCAAAGTTGCTGCATCTTCTGAACAATTACGTACTCAAGATACTATCAATAAATTGAAAAATATTACTCCTCAACCAGGTCAAATTTCACCAATTTTACAATATTTTTCAACTTTATTAGATAGAGGTACTTTAAATAAATATGAATCAATTGAATTGGCTAAACCAGTTTTACAACAAGATCGTAAACCATTATTTGAAAAATGGCTTAAAGAAGATAAATTAACTTCTTCAGAAGAATTAGGTGATATTGTTAAATCTTATAATGATCCTGCTTTAGCCCTTGCCGTTTATATTAGAGCTAATGTTTATATTAAGGTTGTATCATGTTTAGCAGAATTAGGTCAATTTGATAAGATTTTACCATATTGTCAAAAAGTTGGTTATAATCCAGATTTTACAAATTTAATTCAAAATTTAATTAGAGTTAATCCTGATAAAGCCAGTGAATTTGCTACATCATTATTACAATCACCAGAAACTCAATTAAATATTGAAACAATTGCTGATTTATTTTTTTCCCAGAATTTTATTCAACAAGGTACGGCATTTTTATTAGATGCATTAAAGAATGATTCACCAGCTGAAGGACATTTACAAACTAAAGTTTTAGAAATTAATTTACTTCATGCTCCACAAGTTGCTGATGCAATTTTAGGTAATCAAATGTTTAGTCATTATGATAAACCAACCATTGGTAAATTATGTGAAAAATCAGGATTATTTCAACGTGCTTTAGAACATTATGATGATTTGAAAGATATTAAACGTGTTATTGTTCATACTAATGTTTTACCTAATGATTGGTTAGTTTCATATTTTGGTGCTTTAAATATTGATCAAACTGTTGAATGTCTTAAAGAATTATTATCTAATAATATGGCACAAAATTTACAAGTTTGTATTCAAGTGGCCACCAAATATTCTGGGTTAATTACTCCACCTAAATTGATTAAAATTTTTGAAGATTATAAATGTACTGAAGGATTGTATTATTATCTTGGATCAATTGTTAATTTAACTGATGATCCTGATGTTGTTTTCAAATATATTCAAGCATCTGCTAGAATGAATCAAACCAAGGAAATCGAAAGAGTTGTTAGAGATAATAATGTTTATAATGGTGAAAAAGTGAAGAATTTCTTGAAAGAATTTAAATTAGATGATCAATTACCTTTAATTATTGTTTGTGATCGATTTAATTTTGTTCATGATTTGATTTTATATTTATACAAGAATCAATTCTTTAAATTCATTGAAGTTTATGTTCAATCTGTCAATCCAGCCAATACTCCCCAAGTGATTGCTGGATTATTAGATGTTGATTGTGATGAAAATATCATTAAGGGGTTATTAATGTCTGTTTTAGGTAGAGTTCCAATTAAAGAATTAGTTGAAGAAGTTGAAAAGAGAAATAGATTAAAGATTTTATTACCATTTTTAGAAAAGACTTTAGAAACTGGTTCCAATGATCAAGAAGTTTATAATACTTTAGCAAAGATTTATATTGATTCAAATAATTCCCCAGAAAAATTCTTACAAGAAAATAATAATTATGATACTTTAGCTGTTGGTAAATATTGTGAAAAGAGAGATCCATATTTAGCATATATTTCCTATTCTAAAGGTAGTAATGATGATGAATTAATTGCTATTACTAATGATAATAAGATGTATAAATATCAAGCACGTTATTTATTGGCTAAATCTAATGAGGAATTATGGCTGAAAGTTTTAGGTGATGAAAATATTCATCGTCGTCATTTAATTGATCAAGTCATATCTACTGGTGTTCCAGAATTAACTGATCCAACCCCAGTTTCAATTGCTGTTAAGGCTTTCATGGATAATAATCTTCCTGAAGAATTAATGGAATTATTAGAAAAGATTATTTTAGAACCATCTCCATTTAATGAAAATGCTTCATTACAAAATTTGATGATCTTAACTGCTATTAGAGCTGACACTTCTAAAGTTTCCAATTATGTTGAAAAATTAGATAAATATTCACCTGAAGAAATTGCCCCATTATGTATTACTAATCAATTATATGAAGAAGCATTTGAAGTGTATGATAAATTTGAAATGAGAGTTGAAGCCATGAAGGTTTTAGTTGAAGAAATCATGTCATTAGATCGTGGAGAACAATATGCTGAAAAGTATAATAGTCCAGATTTATGGTATCAATTAGGTACTGCCCAATTAAATGGTTTACGTATTCCAGAAGCTATTGATTCTTATGTGAAATCTAAGAATCCAACCAATTTTGAACAAGTTATTGAAATTTCTGAACATGCTGGTAAGGAAGAAGAATTAATTAAATTTTTGGATATGGCCCGTGAATCTTTAAGAGAACCATTGATTGATGGAGCTTTAATTAATGCATATGCTACTTTAGATAGATTAAGTGATATGGAAAGGTTTGTTGCTGGATCTAATGTTGCTGATTTGGAAAGTATTGGTGATAAATTATTTGAAGCCAAGAATTATAAGGCCGCCAAAATTTTATATTCTACAGTTTCTAAATATTCTAAATTGGCTACTACTTTAGTTTATTTGGAAGATTATCAAGCTGCAGTTGATTGTGCTCGTAAGGCATCTAATATTAATGTTTGGAAACAAGTTAATTCTGCATGTATTGAAAATAAGGAATTTAGATTGGCACAAATTTGTGGGTTGAATTTAATTGTTGATGCTGAAGAATTACCAGAATTAGTTCAAACTTATGAATATAATGGATATTTCAAAGAATTAATTACTCTTTTCGAAAGTGGATTAGGATTAGAAAGAGCTCATATGGGTATGTTTACTGAATTGGCAATATTATATTGTAAATATTCTCCAGAAAAAGTTATGGAACATTTAAAATTATTTTGGTCAAGAATTAATATTCCAAAAGTTTTAACTGCATGTGAATCGGCTCATTTATATCCCGAATTAATCTTCTTATATTGTCATTATGAAGAATGGGATAATGCAGCATTAACCATGATTGAACGTTCAGAAGTTGCATTTGATCATTCATCATTTAAAGAAATTATTGTTAAGGCCCCTAATTTAGAAATTTATTATCGTGCCATTCAATTTTATTTAAATGAAAATCCTTCATTATTAGTTGATTTATTAAGTGTATTGGCACCAAAATTAGATTTACCTCGTGTTGTTAGAATGTTTGTTAGATCAGATAATTTACCAATGATAAAGCCATTTTTACTTTCCCTGTTGGGAAAGAATAATTCTGTGGTTAATTCTGCTTATCATGATCTTTTAATTGAAGAAAAAGATTATAAATCATTAAGAGATGCCATTGAAAATGAATCTAGTAATAGATTTAATAAATTAGATTTGGCGGAACGATTAGAGAATCATGATTTAATTTTCTTTAGAGAAATTGCTGCCACATTATATACCAAGGAACGTAAATTTAATAAGGCAATTTCAATTTTAAAGAATGATAAATTATGGTCTGATTTACTTACCACTATAAGTATATCCAAATCAACCAAGATTGCTCATGAATTATTAGATTATTTTGTTGAAACTGGTAATCATGAATGTTTTGTGGCATTATTATATGTTGCCTATGAATTTATTGAATATGATTATGTGGTTGAATTATCCTGGTTACATAATTTAACTAATTTCATTAAACCATATGAAATATCAATTTTATTTGAAAATCAAAAGAAAATTAATGAAGTTTATGGTGATTTGCAAAGGAGAAGAGATGCTGAAAGAAAACAAGAAGAAGAACCTGGTGTTGGACAACCTTTGATGATCACTAATGGACAATTGGGATCTGCTGGTGTTAGTTATCAAGGTACTGGAATTGGATTCCAACCCACCGGAGCTGGATTTGGTAACGCTTTTTGAAGTGCCCCTCTTCTCCATGCACCCACACCTGCGACCCCTTCCACATGGGAACGGAAAGGGAACACCAACCCAACTGATTGAATTGAACCTTTTTTTTATTATGATTTAGTTTGTTTGTTTGTTTGTTTACTTAAAATGTTACATATATACATTTATATACGTTGTTTGATTTACAATATACATTTTTGTTTTTAGTATTAATATGTTGTTGTTGTCTATTCTATAATATTTTCTTTAACAAGAACGTCAAGGATGGTTCTGAATCGTTTAACTGCATCAGTCATATTTGAATCTTTGAGTATACTTTCACAGAAATGTAAATGTTCATTATCAAAGCCATTACCCATTATTCTTGCCACTTCAATAGTATCTAATGAACATAATAATTCAATCACAAGTAATGTTGATTTATTAATTTTTTTAATTACTAATTTAACCCGTTCACATTGTAAATCTCGAGTAATTTTATGAAATATGGCGAATTTTGGTCTTAATTTTAATCCGAAATGTTTTCTAGTCAATTTCTTTAATTGATCTATTTTATCATGTTTATATTGTACTTTAGCAATAAATTGTCGTATTTTCTCAGCAAATTGATGGATACTTTCATTCAGATCATCTAACCCACTAGCATAATCTTTCAAGGGGATATATACTGGTAATGTATCTCTATAAACTACCCATTTTGTTATTTGGATTTGTAATTTTCCAGGATAGTTTAATTTTCGAAGGATGACATAATGAGGTGGGTTATAAGTTTTTGTTGAGCATGAATAAATATCAAATCTTAATCCCATGATTTCATCATTTTTGGCAAATAGGTGTTTGTTTATGGGGAACGCGGTTATGCCTGTCATTCTAAATACGTTTTCATAAAGGATATTTTCACGTAATTCGATTTCGTGTTCCACTAGTTTCGTAGTATTGATTGAAGTATTATTGATTGTGGGAATTAATGATGTGTTTGTTGATGATTCAAAGAACGAACTTATACTTGGATCAAAGTGACTATGTCGTATTAATTCTGGAATATCATAATTATCAATTTCTATTTCCTGGTCGTTAGGATCTTCATTACCGTTGCTGATGTGTTCGTGTTGTTGCTGTTGTTGTTGTTGTTGTGATTCCAACCGAGTGATTTCTGCTAATAATTCTGCCTTCTTCTTTCCCAAGTCAACAATATCTGACTGTAGTGAAGTTATATCATCTCTAATGTCAGTAATCTCATCGTTTATAACGTCTACGTCCATGTCTTCCATTTTGTTTCTCTATCTAGTGTGGTGTGTTGTATCTGGTAATGTTTCATCAATAAACGTTAACAAGAAAAAATAAATGTTTTAAAATTTCACATTCTCCTTTTACGAGAGCCCCCCCTTCCCCTTTCTTATCTATAATCAATATTAATATATAAACAAGTCTTTTCACTTGGAAGGGATTACAGATAGACAATAGACATATAGGAAACAATTGACCTCGAGCAACGTGAGTGAAGAAGATGAGTCAACATTTTACCAATGTATATTGGTCGTCTGACTATAAGACTGGTATTGATAGTCTAAAGAAACAATCCATTAGATCAATCCATCAATTACATGAAACACGTAAATTGGTGTTCAATTATTTGAGTTATTACCATTCAAATAGTGAATATTTGAATAAAGCAAGTATGGACTTGTATACTCCAGATAGTTCGTTTTTACCTTATGAGAAAGTTGCCCCCGCCACTAATGTCACTAATGCTCCCTTGAGGAGATTAAGTGGGATGGTTAAATCGAGATCTGCCTCTGCGGCTTCTCCTACTATTCATCAAGCTAAGACACATGATAACCAAGGAGGAGGAGAAGAAGTTAAGAAAGATGTTACTCTTCAGACTGCTTATACCAAGTATATTGATCAAATGTCTTGGGAATCTCATCTATCGTTACAATTGGCTTCTGTTATTGATAAAGATGTTTTAGAAGATATCACTTTATTTTTGAAACATCATGAACCAAAAATCTATCGAGAATTCGAAAGATTGCAAGAGTTGTATGATGATTATATTGAATCTCATAATAAGCTAGAGAAATTTAAATTAAAGTATGAAGAACAAGTGAGATTACAAGAATTTAATAAATCAAGTGTCGCCATTACTATTGAAGATGAAGGCGATGTTGAACAAGAACTGGAAATGACCAAGAAATCACCGGATACCCTGTATGTTGAAGAAGAAGAAGAAGAACCCGTGCAAAAACAATCCAATAACGATCTAGGAGGATCAGAATTTGAATTTCCTTTGAATTTTGGTCCTACAACTATTACCACTAACCAAGAACTACAATCATTAATGTGTCACTTGATTAACCAGATACCCACAACTAGACGTAAGATCCCCTTGCCAGGATATAGAAATGAAATATTCAGTAGTGATTCACTTTGTAAAGTTTTGGGAAGGATGAGACTTCCAGGATTGACTCCATCACGAGCTAATTTGGAAAAATTTGGACAAGGTTTACTAGATTTGAAATTCTTGGTTCCAACTAGTTTTCTTATGCTGAAGAAATTTAAGAGTGAAGGAATGTGGTTTGAATGGTCCGATTTAGCAATATATGCATCTGAATACGATCAAGACAATGAGAAACAGGAGCTTGAACCTTCTATTTCAATGAAGTCTAATCAAGAATCAGCTTCGAAGTTTATAAGTGATGTCGCTGAAACCACAAAGAAGTTCGAAGGCATGTTTAGTTCAATGAAAAGTACAATCTTAAAGAGTAATTATGTTGAACAAATGGGGGATCTTGACGAGAAATATAATCATGAATATTTGGAACTACAAGAATTGAAATATAAACTAGAAATAGGTATTTCCGATACTGCTCAATATTTAGAAAAATTTGAACGAGTTAAAATTGAAATGTTATATAGAAGTTTATCTCGTTTACTGGAAATATTGAATCGGTTTGTAACTGAACAATCCAAGAAATTGAATGATCTACAAAATGATTTTTTAACCAGAATTAACCATTCAAGTAATTTTCAACGTGATTTTGATTCATTAATGGTGAATTTTAGTACCGGGATATACTTCCCAACTACTGCCTCCCCTGAAGCAGTTTCTCAAAAGAGAGGCAATTTGCAGGTAAATCAGAGTTTAAAATTTAAGTTTAACTTGTATAAGGATATCCCATTGCAATTACAGATAAGTCAAGTAAATACTGATAACTCATCAGATATTTTGTTGAGCATGGCTTCAATTCCATATTTTTTGAACCAACTTGTGACAATCATAGAGGAAAGTGGAGTTAGTAATGAAGAATTACAGAAATTTTGGTTGTCTCCAATAAACTACCAAGCGACTTGGAAAGTAAAACAAGATATTGCATTACTATTATCACGGAATGAACAACCTGAAGGATCTTCATCTGATGAAAAGACCATTCATATTGCATTGATCAAGAAGATATTGGCTCATTTGAAAGGATTGGGTATATATGACATTATTCAATTCTTGAAGAGCTGGCTATTGGAAAGTAGTGATTCATTAATTCCATTTGTGGTATTTGAATCAATCACCAATATATACGGTGGAGGTGAATCATCAGAAGGAGAGACAGTAGATACAAGTTCACAATTGATCAAACAACTTACATCAATTCCACGAAGCAATTTATCCTCTTTATTATACATTATTGAACATATTTCTCAACTGTTTCATTTAGGTAAGATTGCCAATTATGAATTTTCAGATGAAATATCGGATGAATTAAATGAAGTTGTTCTGGCAGAGACAATTGACAATGTTGTAAAACAATTAAATTCAATGGAAACTATTGGATCAATACCGTTTGTCCATATTATAATGAGGCCTTCCGCATCGAAGCATTCTCAAGGGTTTAAACCTCCACTTGATATCTACCTGAAGTTTTTAAATGATTTGTTGAAATTAGATGTCAGATGTAAATTGTTTAAAGTGTTGGTTGAACTTGAACGAAATTATAGGACTAAGAAGGAACATGAAAAGGATGGATTACAAGTCAAGAGAGTTTCATTACCTCCCCCTGCAGTCACCGAAGAACCACTGACACCAGAGCGTGGAAACGTAGGAAATGGAAGTGACGGGGGTAACAGAAGGAATGGAAGTAATGGAAATAATGGAAGTAACAGTGGGAACTCCAACCCGTTAAGAACTCCTCGTCCGGTGAGTGACGAATTTACGCCTAGACCATTTAGAACTGGGTCGACTCCACAACCGAGTCCACACGGATCCCCACCTGATAATCCAACTGCACTTGAAAGATGTCCTAGCCCACTTAAGATTACATCTTCATCTAACTTCCTTACACCAAAGATAGATGTTGAATTCGAAAACGATTAGCACATTTATACCATCATTCATATTCACATATATATATATACATATTAAGCTCTATAGACATCTCAATGAAATTTAGAGGCTCCTTCACGAGCCGATATGCTGCTCATAGTTATCTTCTCTAATTTCTTCAACAGTGATACTCCAACTTTCAACAACAATGCCAACACAATGGTCGAACCTATCACTACTACTTCAAATCCACCATCTGTTTCTTCAATAAAATTCTCAAGATTCATACCATACAATGCAGAGATATAGAGTAATATCCCCATTGACATTAACCCGGTGGAGAATTTTAGTCCTAGAAGCATGAGCTCATTTCTATTTGAATCTAACACGATATTTATAATCTCTTCAGTTGTCTTGATTTGTGATCTCAAGTTTTCAACAGTTTGGACAATTTCATCGGCTGTTTTATAATATGATTCCAATAACATCTCCACTTCAGTATGATCTGGTCCTGTTCTCGGTATACCCAATTTCTTATCTGACAAATAAAGATCGTTTAATTCATCATCGTCTTTTTCAAGAAGATCCTCTAACAATTCCCTGATCAAAGTAGCTTTTTGTTGAAACTGAGCCGTTTTCTTTGATTGAATTAAAAGATATCGTAATTTATATCGTTCTATTGAATCATCTAAACCAGTTAAAATATTTTGTAACACAGTTTGATGAACTTTCATCTCAGTAGTGAGATTGGTAATCACATTAACCAATATTGCTTCCAACGCCCGGAATTCATACGGTAAATTGTCATCTGATTTTTTAAGCCTTTCTGACATCTCCTTCAAGAAAGTGGATTGAGAATATGATTCATTGATTCGATTCCCACTGCCATGTTGACTCATGCTATCAAATATGGCTACCATATCGGATTTGATCAATGCTCGGATGTTTAACAAGTTCAATAAGATACTTTCTTCTCTCGTCACCATAGAAGGAACTATATCAACGTTGATATTACTACCGCCATGACTACTATGGGTGTGACGTGATATCTTTCTGAAATCTCTAGGAACGAGATTATGTTGTTTCATAAATTCTGATTTTTTGATTGCTATGCCATGATGTGTCATGTCTCCATGTGAGTCAAATATACTACATCGTATAGAATCAGCTTCACTGAATTTCGTCAGGGAAAGTGTCTTTTGTATAAAGAGGTCGTTGAATGATTCACTGTCTATTCTAGCCCGAGATTTGTTGGTCGATGCTTTAGGTGATGACTTTATTGAAGATTTTGAATTCGATAAAAGACGGGCCCTTATTGTTTGTACAGGATGTAGTCTGAATGAGTATTTACCAAGTAGTCGTAATGATGAGTTCATCTTCGTCTCTCTCCTTGCTACTGTTGTATGGTATGGGGTACCCCTTACTTGTATTAGTATGCTTGACCTGGTAACTCTTCTGAAAAAGAAATTGGAAATTCTTTGATGTTCCCAATTAGGAAATTCTCAAGGTGCTCCGAAATGAAATCAAACATCAACAATCAGATACATCACCACTAATCTACATTGCAATTAACACACAACCAAACATACTCTAAGATAACGATGTATGTACGATCGGCAGAAGAATTGGAAGTCTACGAAGAAGTTGGAAGAGGTGGTTTTGGAGTGGTTTATAGAGGCATTATCAAATCAACACAACAAGAAGTAGCTATTAAACAAATCGATTTAGAGAACGATCAAAATGATATCATTGAGATCAATAAGGAGATTCAAATTATTTCTGACTGTAAATCACCTCAGATTACTCAATATCTTGGCAGTTTTGTCAAACATTATAAATTGTGGGTTGTAATGGAATACATCAATGGTGGGTCTTTATTTGAGTTGTTAAAGCCGGGAAATATCGAAGATGAGTCGGCGATCCTGGTGGTCGTTCATGAAATATTATTAGCATTGGAGTATTTGCATAATCAAGGTAAAATTCACCGTGATCTAAAGAGTCAGAACATCTTATTGAATAAAGATGGACTGGTGAAATTGACTGATTTTGGTGTTTCGGCCCAGCTATCATCGAATTTTTCACGGAGAAATACTACCGTAGGAACTCCGTATTGGATGGCCCCCGAGGTTATTGTTAATAATAAAGGTGGACATAGTTATAAAGCTGACATTTGGTCACTAGGGTGTTGTTCATATGAGATGTTTTCTGGAAAACCACCTTTACAAAATAAATATCCTGCAATGAAGGCACTTAGGTTGATATCACAATGTCAAAATAAAGGTGATTTCATCAGATTAATTGAATTGAACGAGTTGAAAGGAATGTCAAACGAGTTCAGAGATTTCTTAAGTAAATGCTTTATAGAAAACCCAAAAGACAGATATTCAGCATCGAAATTACTCCAACATAAATTCATAACCAAATACCATTCAATACCCGAACGATTCAAACTTGTAAAGAAACTCATCACCAAGAAGCAATTATGGAATCAAGAAAATCATATTCAAAAGACCCAAAGATATTATATTCCAACAGAACTACACAAAAATCAGATGAAATGGAATATGTCAGATACAGAAGAAGAGCAACCTAAAACTATTCACTTTGATATTAGCCTGATATCCCCATACACACCTTCGAACCCTCCACTATCGAAGGATAACGTGATCATGACTCCGGAATCATCAGTTTCACCACAAAAGAACGTAGTCCTGTACCCATCCACTCCAAGACTCACACCCAAACGCGATCAATTATTACAGACTCTAAAGCCAGAATTTCATCGTATCATTACTAAAGTGTTCACAAAGTTAGAGACACGTTCACATCTATCTACAGAACAATATGACCAGTTAGCTGAATTGAATGATACCATGTTGTCTCTATTTTCATTTGTAAACCCGGATGACGATTCTAATAACAGAAAAGTAGTAGTGTTCCAATACTTGAAATACCTCTTGAAAGAACTCACAAAAGATACAGATTCTGGTTCTTCAAGGAATATCTTACAACGATTAATTATCCCCTCGAATTTCGCAATTTCCCAAAGAGAAACAACCGTACCTACATTGAAAGGGAAGACATCAGGGAATAATTTCGGCAAGCTGGCGTTCAATGAGTTTGATGAGATTGAAATAAGTTTGTTGAACTCTTGGATCGATCGGATGGGCGGTGATCCAACTGGTTCAGTTCCGTCTAAATAGTGTACATCAACGAACCTTTCGTGAACTGAGGCACTTTTAAAAGAACATACATTTGTAACGGATTTTTAATAGTATACATATTTTTCTAACTTAAACATCATTATTTTCAAGGATTTTCTCCAAGTATATTTATCTGGAGAACTAAGCGACAATATATATAAAGATTCTCTTAAATATGTTTCTACTAACGGAAGGTAATGGGTTCCATTTTCTCGGCCCTTCGGCCTAGTTTCATAGCATGCAGGAGAAGGAAGTAAGGGATTCTCTTTCCTATTTTTTAGAAGGATCATCTCTGAACATAGTCTTCCTTTTTCTGATATTAGATACTGTTCGCGGAGTATATGGTACTTGTGGAATGACCGAACAGTAAGAAGGTTCAAATTATTCACTTAATAAATTTTTCGGATGCGCTACCACATTCCAAAATAAAATCAACATCTGAAAAATCATCAATGTGATTCACAACTTCGAAGTACGAAGAAGATTTGCATCTCCCATCAAATTAGATATGCAACCCATGGGAGTTTCACAAGAGAAAAACGGAATCTCAACTAATGATAAGACCATGGAAGATGATCCATTCGTCCCGACAATTCCAGACTTGTACAAATTAAAGTATACCCTCCCTCAACACAACACATCAATCAACTCCATCAAGATCTCCCCCGACGGAACCACATTTTCTACATGTTCATCAGACACTTTAATACGAGTGTATAATTTATCTAACGGGGAAGAAATTTGTACGTTAAGCGGCCACACAAAGGGTATATCAGACTTGGTATATTCTCCAATCAATTCAGATGTATTGGCAAGTTGTTCTGATGATTTGTCGATCCGATTGTGGTCCATTTCACAAAGGAAGTGTCTTAAAATTCTTCGGAAACATACCCATCATATCACAACTTTGTGTTTTATCTCAAAAGGGAACATCTTGATAAGTGGCTCTGCTGATGAAACTATTACTCTTTGGGATATTACCAGTGGAAGAACATTAACTACATTGGCGGCCCATTCTGATCCTATATCCAGTGTGGATGTGATGCCTGATAATTCAATGATCGTTAGTGGGTCTTATGATGGTCTAATGAGAATCTTCGATGTCGAAACTTCGCAATGTTTAAAGACTTTAACTTACAATGGAACAAAAGGTTCCCATGGGACTGCAACCGCAAGTACTGCTGATGTAATTAATTTCCCCGTACTGAATGTGGTTGTGGCACCGAATGGTAGGTATATTTTGAGTTCTAGTTTAGACGGATTGATCAGATTGTGGGATTATATGCAAGATAAAGTTATGAAAACATATCTAGGGGTCCATGGACAACCTATAAATGAGAAGTATGATTGTGGTGCAAGATTTATCACCCTGACTGATAGAGCCAAGGTTGTTAGTGGAAGTGAGAAATCGGGAATTTTGATATGGGACGTACAAAGTAAACAGATTGAGTATCAATTCAAGGGGATTGGAAAAGATGCAGTATTGGATGTTGATGTATTTGCTGGTGGTGATGTATTAGTAAGTTGTAGTAGAGATGGGTTAGTGAATGTGTTCGAGTTGAATCCAGCTTATAAGAAGACACATGTTCAATTAAAAGATGATACAAGAGATAACACACCTTTCTGAATAAGAGATAGCACACTTTCTGAATTCCTTCTGGGTGTTAGAGTCATCTAATTTTACTTCATGTGCATAATTATACATCCATGATTTTCTTTCGGGAGTTATACAAAGTTCCAAAGGTAAAAGTTATAACATATTCCAAAGACTAAATGAACGCTACATACTAGGATCCATTGTTTTGATTGGTCTACTCGGTGAATGTAGAAATGGTGACATATTACTGGGTTACAATATAGTTGAAGTTCACCAAATTCTTGAACATATATATTTGATGAATATTTCCTAATTGTAGATCCACAGCTATTATTTCCTAAACTATAGATTCAGCAAATAACAATATAAATATAAGAGATATTGCCACTACTTAAACTAGTCTATTATTTTCAAGAGAACAGGCGAAGTATACAACTAATAGAATCAACTAAAAGATAATCAACAGATACAGAACTTAGATAAAATACCATACGTGCAGTAATTCGAATTTGTAGTTCTTGATCTATAATCCGTCAGTTGTTGTTCCTCAGGAAGTTACCATTTATGTAACCTTGATAGTGAATCGTTGTGTAAGTTGAATTTATCAAAATTCTGTCCCGACTTGAAAATGTTAACCTTATCAGGCAATAATCTAGAAGAGTTATTTCCTAACGATTTCCCAAAGTCATTGAAAGTTTTGGAAATATCAAATAATGAAGGAATGTTTCAAAAATTCAATTTTGATTTCAGCATTTTAACACACTTGAGAACTCTTTTATTGAAAAGGTGTAAATTCAACCACTCTAGTGTTGAAAGTAAGGTCATATTTCCTGAGTCCGTAGAGTTACTTTATATTGATGAAAGATTTATTTCGAACCTATTCGACCTTCCCATTGAGAACTTAAGAACTTGAGATGGATAGATTTAACATTTATCAACGTACCACAAAATTGGAAGGATCTTGGACATATAATTAGGAGAAAATGCCCAAAGGTCCGAGCTGTCAAAGTTAACGAGGAGAGCTGGAACAACCATGAGCGCTCCATAAGGATTGATCATATAAGCTTGAAAAGAAGCAGAAGACAGAACCATTGGCATAGATAGTGTTTTGATAATCCGAATCCATAGGTACTATACCGGAAATCAGGGGAAATGATTACATAGGTGATGATAAGCAGGTTTGAACTACACTTGAGGTATTACTAGGGGATTGACAGAAATTTATTAAGTAGACATCTCTCCAAGCTTAAGAAGTGCATGTAGCCAATTACTTCATCATACCCAATAACTCAGTTAACAATCTCATTTTATTTAGAAAATGGTTCTATGGCTTAAACCGTCATGGAAATTTGCAGCTACTTGACGTGATTATTGGTCTTTGAACGTTTTTATTTAACACCATATACCTTTATAGAGAATATGTTTTGCGTTGTAGTCTATAAAGAAACCAAATAAGTAAATTGATGTGCGCAAGTGATGATTCCAGCCCCTCCCCCTCTTTTAAATCTGGGGTTTATTTGAAAAATTGCACCATTCGGCTAATTTTTTTAAACCCCGGTCTAAACAAACCTTGGAGTTTTGCTATTTATTGTAAACTATTTCATTGGAATGAGATCGGAACTGAATACATTCCATTGTCTAATGATCAGAAAAGCTATGCTGCAGAATATAACTGTAAGAAAGTTTTTGCAGTTACCATCTGAGCTCATTATTCAGATTTTTGAATATATTCCTGATGTATACTTACAAAAATACCTTACAATTCCAATTATTGACAATTATGCTGCACAAGTGATTGCAAGAAAAGTGACAATTGCTAATGGTGATAATATCTATAAGTTTGTAGTTTTGTTCCTAAGTGAGTTTGAACTCCCAATTGGTGACGAACATATCATAAAATGCAACTTCCCCGATTTCGGTAACAACCATGGGAAGTTATTAATTCCAAAGATAGCACCTATCCAAAATTGGCAACTAAATCATCAAATTGAATTCCTTGGGATTGAAGAATTCAATGAGTTCTTTACCAGATTTCCCAATGTTCGACCAGAAATCGTATCCATAATGAATTCACACGATGCTTCGATAGTTCATAGGGTTCATTCTGAAATCTTACAATTTGCCAAACGGACTGTGATAAATCTTGGCTTTAAGAACGATATTCAATTAATGGAAACTATTACTCAATTGCCCTGTCAATCGCTTGACCTTCACAATATTGTTAATACAAAATTCATTCCTTCGTCAAATTCCTTGAATTCTACGCGCGAGATACAGGATACAGATTTCGAATTGCATAAGTTTAACAATTTAAAGGAGTTTGACTTGTTTAAAAAAGTGGATCTGACACAAATAAAGTGTCTTCCAAATCAATTGACAAATTTGCATTTGAGGTTAACGGGGTTTGACCAAGATTCAATCTCAGACTTCCGGAGTTCATTGATTGACTTGGAAGTAGAATTTAGTTATGATGAGCGTATAACTACATTTGATATTAGTTATTTGAATAATCTTAAATCATTCACAGTCAGTGGTTCCCTTCTCACATCATTTCAATTATTTGAGTTGCCCACCTCTATTCGAAAGTTTGCTATTGAGGTAGATTCCGTCCCGGAAGACTGGTCCATTCTTTCCAAGTATAGCCAACTAGAAGAACTAGATGTACGTTCTTTAGGAAGAGGACATGGGAGAGTTCCGAAAGATATTATATTTCCGGAGTCGTTAAAGCAATTGAATGTTAAGTTTTGGGATTTAGGTAACAGAGAGTATCAATCAGTAGTACTTACACTTCCATGTCAACTTGAAATTTTTAGATTCCAGTCAAATAATTCTACCCTTGAATTGTCTTTAATGAAAATTCCCAAGACTTTAAAATTCTTACATATTGAAGATCTGATAAAGTCAAAACATGAATTGAAGAATATCAAGTGGCCGGAAAATTTGGCATATCTACGATTAAGTACAGGAACTTTCGATGATCTTAACTTACCCAAGTCCATTGTTTCAGTCGATTTGAGTGGAACTAGGTTACTAGATCTGACTATGAATCTCTTGAACTTAGAAAACTTGGTCCACTTGAATTTGGCTCAGACCCAATTGAAATATTTCAATTACGATCTTCCTTCAAATTTGAGAACTTTAAATTTGAGTTATAATAATCTTACCGATGTTAACATTAGATCTTCGTCATTGAAGGTCTTACGTTTATGTAACAATAAGATTTGCGAACTTAATAAAACAAAATTCAAAATACCTGATAGTTTAGAAGCCTTATACATGGATTGCAACTCCATTGAAAAAATCAGTACCATTCCCGACTTATTATTCCCCAAGTCATTGCAGATCCTATCGTTAACCTCGTGCGAACTTGACATCAATCTCTTGCGTCGGTTAAAGATATCTGATTCATGTCCAAAGTTGAGGTTGCTAACTTTGTCAGGAAACTACTTAGAGGAGTTCAATCCTAAAGATTTCCCCAAATCATTAGAATTCATTCAAATTGCCTGGAATGAAGCCATGTTTGAAAATTATAGTCTCGATTTCACTGTCTTGACCAAATTAAGATGTATTTCAATATATCTGTGCGATTTTGGAAAACCATCAAAAGATTTGAAGATTTCTTTTCCTGATTCATTAGAATATCTTGATTTCAGAAGAACTTCTATTCCGAAATTGGAATTTCCAATTTCTAATTGCAAAAAATTGAAATTGATATATCTTCCATGTGAAGAACAAACCTTGAAAAGTATACTAGATGAGTCTCACAAGAGTCGCCCATATCTTAATATGGTAGTGTCTTTGGATGAAAAAGGTACGGAGAACAAAGTCTACAAATGGAATATGATTTCCAATAGCTGGGATGTATATGAAGCAGATTCATATTGAGCAGCTTCCTGATATGTGAACCGGCTTCATTTCAGGAGGGTATACATAAGCATTTTTATAGTCCTGTGATACACTACCAGCTAAACAATAATAAATTATATTCCTTCTATATGCTCCTTCGTTCATAATAGAAACCAAATCCAACTGTGTACCTTAATCTCTTGGACTGTTCTCGAAAAGAAAGCTGTTATTTATGACTATATTGTTTCTGGATAAAACCAGAACATCGACCTTAAAATATTCTTGAGCAATTACACGGGGAAAGGAACAAAACACTTCGGTTTAATTTCTAATACTGAGAAACTACAACGGCTGAATGACATGTTCTCATAGATTATAAGTTTGAATAGTACAATACCTTCCTTTGCTCTATTATCTTACTATTCATGGCCATAGGTACCTGCATGTGGTAGCTCTGGTTTTTTTTTGCCATTGAGTGGGAACTTTTTTTTTAAATCCTTAAACCAACCAGAAAATCTTAATCTCCATAAATTGATTCAACCCATACCATACCATACCATACAATTGTATTAGTTACCAATTCAAACAATCAGAAAGGTTATTCAGAAATTCTGATTCAACTCCAAGAGAAAATAATAGATATACAGATAAGTAACAGCTTTCCCCTGAAATGGACCCACCACAACATCTTTTTCGATTCAACGCCTCATTATTCCGTCTTCCCAAATCTGCCAAATTACGTAGTTTTGGAGTGTATGCTTCAGGAGCATTATTTGCCATTGGGTTCTGGTCGTTGGTAGATTCTGCTATTTTTTCCAAGACTGTCAATGCGTCTGATGTTCATGTTACTTTTGTCGATTGGATTCCATTTATATGTAGTACTTTCGGGATGATGATTGTCAATTCGATTGAGAAGGGGAATTTATTGGATAATAACAATAATAATCATAATAGTTTTATGAATGAAGGTGGACATGCTTGGGCTGCTAGAGTGATCTTGTTCTTGGGGTTCCTGTTGTTGGCTGGAGGTGTGGCTGGTAGTTTTATGGTTTTCATTTTGAAATATTTAATGAAGGGATATTCATTTCCTACTTTGGGTATGGGTGTTAGTAATGTGGTTTGCAATGGTTGTATTATGTTGAGTTGTATTATTCTTTGGCTTGCTCAGAATATTGAAGATGAATATAGTTATAGTTTAGCTTTGTAAGTACCTATCAATGAAATAAGGTTTACAGAGGGGGGCAACTGAACCGCTTCTTGGCAATGAAGGAACAGTGAACCCAGAGGAACAGCGACATTAATGTATATTGAATACAGATATTGAACAGATGTGTAAATCTATAAAAAAAGAATATAAGCTAGAAGAGACTGGCTTGCTAGTCTCCATATGGTGGGGGCTGGTATGTAACTAGAAGGTATGATGTATAACTAGAATATATGAACAAGAACCCTCAAAAAATGTATTGATGCATAATTTTATATAGGAAGAAACATACAAAAGTTTCCAAACAAAAAGCCAGTGAAAATTATCACAGCCTTTTGATAAATTCATCTTTTAAACCTCCTAATAATTCCAATTCAAAATCACTAAAATTAAATAAATCCAAATTAATAGGTTCATTGGCACCTCTAGGATATACATGGAAATTCTCCAGTTTCAATTCATCAAAGAATGGATGTACTAATACTCTTCTTGGACTTGCTCTTAATTCGGGATCATATACTAAAATTTTCAATAATAAATCAATAGCATCCGGTGGAGAATTACTAAAAATTTGTTTAAATCTATCTTCAACTGAACAACTAAATAATTTTGTTGTATACATATTACCTCTATATTGTGGATTACTTTTAAAGAAGAAAGTATTTGGAGGTGGACCTAATAACTTTGCAATTTCTTTCAATTGAGATTCAGGTGATTGACCTTGAAAGATTGGTTTACCTAAAAACATTTCTGCAACAACACAACCTAAACCCCAAATATCAATTTTTGTAGAATATAATGTACATCCAACAATTAATTCCGGAGCACGATAATATCTTGAACATATATAACTCACTGAAGGTTGATTATATTCAAGTTTTTTAGCTGATCCAAAATCACATATTTTTAATCTAACATTACTTGGATCAACCAATATATTTGAAGGTTTAATATCTCTATGAGATATTCCAAATCCATGTAAATAAAGCATGGCTCTTGCTAATTGGAAAGTATATGCTTTCATATGAGGATATGGGATGGTATATTTTGATTGACGATAATATTTAATTTCAGCTTGTAAATTTGAAGGTAGACATTCCATAACTAGATTTTGATATACATCATGAGTACTTGAACTTGGTTTATCAAAAAAGAACCTTAAACTGACTATATTGGGATGATTAACAACTCGTAATATTTCTAACTCTCGTGATTTATATTCTGTTTGAGCAGGTACTCGTTTTATAGCAAATGGACCTAACCATTCAGATTTTCCATCTCCATCTTGTTGCAGTTGTTGTCTCTCTGTCAGTGATCTATCAGCGTATTTCAATACTGCTTCTACAACAGTACCAAAGGCACCTTCACCAATTCTTTTATATTCTTTTACAATCATTCTTGATCCAGCTGAAGTCTGATTATTGATTACATGACTTATGGAGTATTCATTGATGAATCCTGAACTTTGAGGCATTTTATTATGATGATGATTGGAAAGTCCTGGTTGGTTGGTATGCTGATGATGATCTTTATCTATGTGTGGAGATATATGAGAATGATATAATGAAGTAAAGAAGTTAGTCACGATGGAAATACTTTTATTTTTTTGATTGAAGATGGGAAAGTAGGATAATGATTAACTGTTTGTTTGGGGGGAGGGAGATTGAATCTACAATGGAATAGTTTGATTCAATGAGTGTTGTTCTTTCTATTAAATAACGAGTAAAAGCAGGCAAGTAGTAACAACAATGGTGTATAATATGTGTAAATAGAGTTGGATTCAATTGATATATTTCCTTTAAAGCACTATTTCCTATTCCCGTTTTAATTTCCAAGTTACTCTTCTGATGGATGGCAATTAACGTGTTGTTCTCTTTTTTTTCTTCTTCCTTGTTACTCGTGATAAAATATAATCAAAAGGGTCGAAAGGGAGGGGCGGTAGTAAGGATCAGAGGTAAGGGGTAAGGGGTGTATGTATGTGTGGGTGTGTGAATCAGATAGTATAGATTGACTTGTGTATGAAGTAGTATGGTGTAAGGTCTATCTGATTGTATGTAATAAGATGGGGAAGATCCCTTTAAATGATAAGTTTAATTGAATTGTTTTGATTTTCTAAATTAAGAGAATTGTTTTTTTTGTTTTGTTCAGTTAATTAATAAATTAATTTTTCTCTCTCTCTCTCTTTACATTCTTGAGTCATACTCTTGCACTGTTGGTAACTATACTATGCTACGGAATACTCTCACTATACACTCATTACCTGTTGAACAAGGTTACTATATCTATTGTAAACATATGTTAATGCTTTCTCTTCAAGAGGGTCAAACAGGATAAGGAATATTTACACTACACTACACAGCCTACACCTATTTGTCTGGGTGACCAGCCAAACCGATCACGATATAATCTCAAACTGTCTAAAGTCTTGATTTTGTGTAATTATTATATCTACTAAGTTGGAAATTATTAAGATATAGATATTATAGCACTATTATTAGTTATAGGTTCTACTCTTTCTTGACCTATTGGGTTATTTAGTTAAACTTTCTAAACTATCACCAGTTATCATAAGAAAACATCGTAAGATATATTTCGTACAATCTCTTTTTTCAACATATCTTCAAAACATATATAGAATTACAATGGAGGGATATACTATTGATCTTTCATTTCTAAATTGGGAAATAGATGTTGTTCATCTTATCCTGAACTCCCTATATCATTCGATTAATATTTTTCCTAGGTCCCAACAAATTCATGAATACCAATGGAAGTTTTCTTATATGTAATGGAAGAGCATCGCATGAACAATTACTCTGTTTTGCACTTTTTCTAATGAATTGTAACCTATGGTTATGTTGATTGGAGATAAATGAGGGGGGAAGGGGAGGAGGTGAACAAATGTTCTCTACTTTCTGTATTTCGTTGAACCTAACTAGAATGGAGAGTATGGCAACTTCTATTTGACTGGGTTTGACTACCTAACCCATTCAATTACACCATGTAAGTACTTCCCTTCCAAGGAGTATTCATAAGATGAACATAAGATGAAGCAAACAAATATCAAAATTGATACATACTTACATGAGTTATGATAAACTAATCAAACAAACTGAACAAATTACAGCAATTTGGTTGAAAATTACAAAGAAAAGTAATATCGGAAGTACTTTTTTAACTCACAATATTTCTTCTTATCATATAAACCTCAATCAATTCCAAAGATTCCCTGAATTCTCTTAAACTACCATATTACATAAACTAAGAGGTTCCTTTAGGTAAAACTAACTTTTGCAACCTGTTTAATGAATTTGAAAATAGACGATTACGTAATCACAAATATTTTTTTTCCTTTCTTCCCAATTCAATCAATCAGAAAATTTTCAATATCAACAAAATCTATCAAAATAGGTTAAAGACACCACCTACCACCACCATCCTACAATATACTACGGAAAATCTACCACACATCAACCATGTTTTCCAGGGTAAATAGATTGGTATTTGGTAGATCCAATATATCACACCAGATAACTAGACCTTCAACTATTCTCAATAGAATACAACCATTCTCCATATCATGTATAAAACTTAACGAACAACAACAATCTACAACAACTTCTACTACTCCTACTGCTACTGCTACTACATCAAATGATTCCGCAACCCCAACTACTCCTACAGGAACCTCTTCAATCGAATCTAAATATGGACTTACACCAAAGAGGGTTCGTTCCAAAGCAACTACCAAGAGTTTGAATGAAAAAGTTGTCTATTGGAAATTATATGCACAATTTGGAAGACACAATACTAGATGTCAATTAGTAGCTGTTGTAGAAGATTTAGATTTCATGGAAAAGAATGAACATTTATCATATAATGATAAAGTGTTATATTATTTACAATTACCTCATAAAACAAAAATCATGGTAACAGCTGGTCAATTAGGATTTAGAAAATCTCAAAGACAAGAATATGAAGCTGGTTTCCAAGTCGCTTCTAAAATGTTCAGTAGTATTCAAGAGAAAAAGTTAATTGGTCCAAACGATAAAATTGAACTTGTTTTAAAGAATTTCGGTAAGGGTAGACAAGCTTTCCAAGCTGCTTTATTAGGTAAAGAAGGTCAAAATATTAAGAATAATATCTTTAGAATGACTGATTCTACTGTTTTAAGATTCGGTGGTTCTCGTCCAAAGAAACTCCGTCGTTTGTAGATTATTGTTTACGTATCTTGCATATATAATGTCTTGTATATACTAATTTCATTCATTTAATTAGACCTGAGTGTGGGTTGGTTTTGATAGTAGTAGAAAGCAACATACCCAGTTAGGGCATAGCCCTAGTAGGATACATGCACACGTGCAAACAAGAAAAATAGAAATTTAATTGATTTATACACGACTTCAAAGAAAAAAAATTTCACTCTTCGCATTTTTTTTCTGAGTAAACTGCAGCCAATCTGTGGATTTACTGTTGGGTGGGTTTCACTTTGTACTGCACAACGAATCTCACTGAGAAACTCAGAGTTTGCATAGTATAGAAATTTTTTTTCAATATTAATTTTCATTTTCTAACATAGAGATATATATTAGGTTATAATCAACAGTACAAAATGGCTCGTATGTGAACTATCAACAACGACTACAAAAGGGAATGAGTGGAAGACTGTGACTGTGAATGTATATGGATATATTGATCATGTAGAAGAAAACAACAGGGGAATGAATATTGATGAAAAAGTTTTTCAAGGTGATGTTTAATCGAGATCTAGACGACAGAACAATATAGAAATCGAGAGTTTCTGACAGGTATCATCTTATTCAAATACTACTACCGCAATTTACTACTGGATTCATAAAATTTTTAAGATGATTAATATGCAATAAAAACAGATAAAAACATCATCGATTTTACTCGATGAAAAAGTGAACAGGAAAATACTCAAATAATCAACAAAACATCTACAATTTACCAACAACGCCTGATTTTTCATCACCCTCTCCTGAGAAGATTCATCAACAAGAAATAATAGACATCTCATCTCGTCCGTCTCCCCCCAAAAAATTGCCCTCCGTAGTCTTTCAATAATAATATAGTGACAATCATCATACTAACAATATACTTTAGCAAACACCAAAGCTACCGCTGCCAAGAAAGCCGCTTTAAAGGGTACCAACTCTTCCAAGGCTCTTAAAGTTAGAACCTCCACTTCTTTCAGATTACCAAAGACTTTAAAGTTAACCAGAACTCCAAAATATGCCAGAAAGTCTGTTCCACACTACAACAGAATGGATGCTTACAAGATCATCCAATCTCCAATTGCCAGTGAAACTGCCATGAAGAAGGTTGAAGACGGTAACATCTTAGTCTTCCAAGTTGACATCAAGGCCAACAAGCACCAAATCAAGGCTGCTGTTAAGGAATTATACCAAGTTGATGCTTTATACGTTAACACTTTAATCAGACCAAACGGTACCAAGAAGGCTTACATTAGATTGACTGCTGACCACGATGCTTTGGATGTTGCCAACAGAATTGGTTACATCTAATCGATTTCTCGTTTTCTGTTAGTATAGTTTAATATTTAATAAAACAAGGTTTTACGTGTATTGTACGCTCTGAGAGTAATATTGAGTGATTAATAAATTGGCCCTTGTTTGGGACCAATTATGAGATCGATTGATTTGATTTACATACTTTTCGCTTTTACTGAATTGTTCATGTTATTGTCAATATAAACCTAGTCTAATTTAATAACTAACTCTTGAGCAATTGTCAGCTAAAATACGTTAAATATTATCAATAAGTTCATCAAGAGTAGATTCTATCCCCCAATACCAAAGTCTCATCCCATTTTCCAAGTCTCTGTAACACTTCTTCACTCTAACTTTTCTAAAGTTATCATATCTCCCCATCAATACATTCATCTTCGATTCTAAAGAACCTATTTTGTCATATACTTCTTCCACTTCACGAACACCGAAAAATCTACAGAGATCATACTCAGTGACAACCTCAGCTATTACATCTTTGCCATCATGAATAATAAATTTCAAAGGAGCAAACTTCAAAGTGCGTAAATACGGTTTGATGACAAATGGACCAAGGGGTATCATCCCGACGACTTTGGCATCACATTGGTACACCCTACCGGTATCAGCAGTTGTGATGTCAAGTTGTGTCAATCCTGTACGTACGATTATTGCTTGTGAACCAGATATGGACCAGGAAGAAGAGTTGGCAACGGCACCAGAATCGATATCTTGGGATGACATGATTTCTAAAGACTGCGAGTTGTTTTGAGGATATGTGCGTGGAACTTGGAGTACATTGGAGGTATTGGCGGTGGTATCTGTCTGGTTTGGTTCTTCGGAGATATTGGTAAGACGAGACACACTTTCGTTGCTGTTAGAAGAATGGGTTTGGTCTACTTGAGTCGAAGTTGAAAAGGTAGCTAGATTGGATTCACTGACTTGGGTTGTTGTTGTTGTTGTTGTTGTTGTAGGCAATGGGATCTGGGTTGCGCTTGGTGTTTCTGGGACTTGGGTATCAGGTATGAACGGAGGTTGAGAATCATCTGTTCGATTGTGTCCAAAGACTAAATCAATCCCATAATTTCTTCTCTTGGGTGCTGGTTCTTCATCTTCAAACACCTGGGACTCTAATTTGACTTGAGTCTCTCTATCCATGCATCTTGATAAATTATATGTTGAGGATAAAC
>LQHL01001806.1:0-11929 GCA_001655755.1 Hemisphaericaspora haegerdaliae
TGAAAGAATTTTTTTTCTTATTAAAAATTTTTCGATACTACAAAATGAGAGTGTAATATTGTTTGGTAGGGTGAAAAAAAAGCTAGAATGCTCTGGACTGCATATACAATTATGTTAGAAGATATTCACGTGACCGCAAAAATATAAAAATGCAGGAAATTTTGTATGAGATTTGGAAATCTGGCCCACAAAAAATCTCGATATGTAGAAGACTATGTAACTTGTGACTGCGCATTTTTAAACCCTAAGCAACTGCACGTGCCACTCAATATTAAGAACAACCTGTATATAGCGTTCATCCTACAACAATTTTTTTTCATTCTCTAAAGCGTCGCATTGATAGAAGTGTAGTGAATTTTTTATTCTCTTTTTCATTTTATAAACAGCATAGGATAGTCTGCCATTTGTTTGCTTAAAAGTGATTATTCTGGTATATTAAAGAAACAATGAAGTATTTAGCTGCTTACTTATTATTAGTCCAAGGTGGTAACGCTGCCCCATCTGCCGCTGACATCACTGCTGTATTAGAATCAGTTGGTGTTGAAGCTGAAGAATCTAGATTATCTGCTTTATTATCCGAATTAGAAGGTAAGGATGTTTCTGCTTTAGTTGCTGAAGGTAACACCAAGTTAGCTTCAGTTCCATCTGGTGGTGCTGCTGTTTCATCTTCTGGTGCCGCTTCTTCTGGTGCCGCTGCTGAAGAAGCTGCCGAAGAAAAGGAAGAAGAAGCCAAGGAAGAATCCGATGACGATATGGGTTTCGGTTTATTCGATTAGAGGAATAGATGTCATAAAATATAATCTGCAATAAAAAAGAGTCCAGTTAAATTACAAATGGGTTGTCGCGTGATATAATTTATAATAATAATATTTACTAATCAATAAATTTCCAAAAAAAGCATTAATAATAAACATAATAGAAAATTTGGGTTGTAGTTATTACTCGAGGTTGATCTTTCTGACCAGTTGTACTATATCATGACTTGATGTATCAGATTTATTAACCTTGTATGTTATCTTCTCAATAAGTACTCTCAATTTATTGATTTCATTAAATACACTACTTGGGTTGACGGATATATCGTCATTTGTATCATCTGAGTGTAATATTGAAGACTTCTGTTCGTTTTTGATTTCTTCGTCACTGTCGTAAATCATTTCATCATCGTCTACCTCGTTCGATGATACGTCCGCACCTAGTACGTCCTCTAGATTGCTTCTTAGCTCGTTCAAGTAATTCAATTTGTCATACTTCTTACAAAGTCTTGTGTGGATACTAAGTATTTCTTCTCTGAGATTGCTGTACCTTTCTATGATTGCGTCATCTTGATCATAATGCAGTTTTACTTCGTTGGTTATTTTCTTTCTATAATTAGATTTTATTCTTCGTCCTTCTTGATCGTCTTGTACCAAAGCTTCGTTCTGTTCTTCTTCCGCCATTTCGTCATCATCGTCCGAATCTTCTTCGTTTTGAACAAATATATATTTGGCTTCAGGTAGTTCTTTTATTAAATCCCCGATTTCAACTAATTTAGAAAGTCGATCCTTGTTCGACAAGTGTCTGAAATCCGGTACTAGAATAGGTTTTAGTACATGACTAATCTTTGCCAATTGCTCATTGACAATATTAAGCTTGTTCTGTTCCAACTTCAAAACCTGCTGCACTATCTGGTGTGTCACTTGTGACATAAAGACCGTATTGTTTCTATTTTGAATCCTCTTGTTGATCTGATCTATTATCTTCACAAGCTGCGGCTCTGTTATTGTTCTATCATTTGGCAGATCTATAAATTCATGTTGGTTTTCCAAGATTTCTTTAAGTGGATATGTAACTTTAAGCGGCTCATTAAGTATTTTCACTTGGTTCTCTATAAAGTTCTTAGTGTATGTATACGAATGATTCATCATAAATTGTTCTTTTCTAAAGTTGAATGAAAGTTGGTAATAATCATCAAATCTTTGTTTACATACATAATAGGAAGGTCGTGTCTTGACCAGTTTGCAATTCTCCTTCTAAGGCTTTATTCCCACTTCGAGCAAGATGCAAAATATTGTAAGTGTGCTGTCTTTTCCAATAAACTTTTCATGATCCAAAGGGTAAACCAGAAAGTTCTAAATTTCATGAAAGGTTCTAGTGCAAGTTTTGGGCTATATTTAAATATATTTTGGAAAATTTGCAATATTTTGCAACAAATTTGCCAAAATTTAAATTTCAACAGACGAAACCAACCTCAAATAGAGATCACAGAAAAGTAATACACAGAGTAGTTTTATCCTGCTACCAATGCAAAAGAAACCCAGAATATGGTAGTTTCATTTAGTACGATAGATACGAAATGGAGATGCAGGAAGAATATTAAATGGTTTAGGATGCCAAAGAAAGCTAGTATAATACGAAGGGTGCATAGCTATTGATCTAAATCAAAGGATTTATATTATGTCACCATTTCCTCCAAAAACATCAATGAAAAGTGTTCCAGTTCATGAATGTCACTGTTTCAGAGTGTTCAATTTGGCTGTTGATCTCCAATTTTTCTAGAGGGTATTAAACGCGAAAATTTTGAAGTTTCCTGATAGAGAACAAAATTCAACAACAATATCGATCACAAAAAGATACTAACGAAGGAAACCAAATATGACAGACTCTTCTACCAGGGACTCTTACTTCCTACAATTGGTTTATAAGTACAGAGAGCCTCTTTTTGTTGAGCAAAAGAGGCAAGAAACTTGGAAACAAATTTCAGAGGAACTAAATCAACAAGTTGGTACACGCATAAAGAACCCATCATCATGTGAAAAGATATTTGATACGTTAAGAATTAATATCGAGAGAAAAGTTTTGCCCATGGCAAATCCCTTAAATATCCAAAGCTTAGACAAGAGAGATGTGTGGTTTATCAAAATTGTCAATTACGCAATTCTGGCTCATGTTAAGTCATTGGACCGCTTGCCTATATGGTCAAAGAAGTTGGAACAACTGAAGACAACAATTGATAGTATACTACGAGAAGAAGCGCAAAATGGACAAGGACAGAAATTTCTTGCAGAAGGAACTTCCTCAAACACGAGAACCACAAATGGTCATTCAATATTTCCTCAGAGCGAACTTTTGAGAGAGGAGCAAGAACGATCCCCGCCAGTAGAGAAACAGAAAACGAAAAGACGAGCAGAGCTGCAATTGCAACCTCCCACAAAGCGAATTATAGGTAATACAAAACAAGGTGTAATTCATTCCTCCACTCGAAACCATGTCCCTAAATCACGAGTAGAGATTCAACCACTGAACCACAGGGAAAGTCAACTAAAGGACGAATGGGAAATTCAAGAAGAATTTTTCAATATTGTAGAACCTCACGATTATACAAACTACCATTCCCGCGAATCAACAGGAGCTCTTGTTGATAGTACTAAAAACTCGAAAACTATTGAATCAGAACACGACGAGATAGAATATTTTGATGATGATTTTCATATTACAAACGGTAGCAACGCAGATGAAAATGAGGCCACAGGCGACAGGATACCTCATATAGACAATGTCTGCGAGTTAATGACTACAGACACGGAGATCTTTACTCAATCACATGGAAAATTGTGGATTTCCAGTAGGTACATTTACTTTTATGGTCTTTTAATTAACACAAAAGAAAACCGAGTAATGAATGTTACCGAAAACTTTTTAAAGAAACATGAAGTACTTGAAAAACGCTTAAAAAGGGAGCGCAAACTTTTATTTGATTTCGAGAATGCATGTGCACATATTCAGGAAGTTACAAAGTTCCCTCATAAAATGCTATGGGATTATGTGGACCTTATAGGAGAAAGTACGTTTTCCGATAGTGAAAAGGAGCTTCTTCTTTCCAATGGTGTTCTAGATGTGCTGACAATTAAGGCACATCGAATAACTCATAATTGGCCACAAAGCACTCTCCTTTACTGGATTGATGATGGAATAGCTACTTCATCCGATGAAATTCCCGAGCAGAACCAGGTTGTCCAAGCTTCTAAAACCCATAGCGCCGAAGAAACCAGCCAGCCAATATTGGACACATTAATCGTATTGATAAACGAAGTCAAAGACATGAGAACCGAAATAAGCGAGTTGAAGAATGAGATGAATGAATGTAATAGAAAAACAACTGTAGTTGAAGACTCTATAAGAGGATATAATAATGATTTAGATTCCAAGTTGTTCAACTTATATGAACTACTTGTGAGACAAGGGGACAAATCTAGTACTGCGAAAGGTAGTGACTTAGGGCTCCTAGAGTTTGATCTTCAGATTTCAGAAGACGAGGAGGACAAGAACATATTAGATAGACAGAATGATAATTAGTACAAGAACACGTCGTTATCACCTCAACCTGAAGTTATTCATAAATTTGAAATCGGAGTCCTTGTTATTTTCCAGTCATAGAACGTCTGATATTTCTTTTAGAATCACAGGTAACTAGGAAGATTTTTAAAGTATCAGAAACAAAACTTACGCTATTAGATATATTTTGCATCCTCTGATTACCTATCCATATAGAATCTGTTTCTAATAAATGAACACATCTTTTTCGACGGGTTCAGTCCCTTAGGTGATTACTTGTAAAGTAGACATTAGAAACAAATGAAAGTCGTGCGAAATATCAATTCTCGGCTATTTAATTTCCTTGACACCGATCTGATTATATGATACTTTCTTTATAACATACGGATTGGACATCACTTGTTCATCGACCTTTTCTTTATCTCAGAAGAATGCTTCACGAAACAGCAATCGATTTGGTTCTAGAACTAAACAAAAGATTGGATGAGACCTTTGGGAAGGAAGATGATGGAAAATACATGCCACCATCTACCCGTGTTGCGCGATATCAGATAATAATTGCATCCACATTGGGTTTATTCGCCCTTCTCATGTTTTCAACACTTCGAATCAAATATCCCAAGATTTATGTTGCCAATCTCAATCATATGAATTTCAATTATCTTCACTCCTCTTCTAGAAGACATCTACCGAAATTACCGGAAAAATCATTGTTTGGTTGGATTCCTATTGTTTACAAGATAAACGAACCACAGATACTAGAGCACGCTGGGTTGGATGCCGTGGTCTTTCTTGGATTTTTTAAAATGTGCATTCGAATATTGTCCGTGTGCCTTGCACTTGCAGTCTTTGTCATCTCACCAATACGATATAAACTTACGGGAAGGATGGATCTGGATTATCCTGATGATGACGAAAGTGGTAATGGGACTTCTATCGTTGCCAGACAATTTCTTTTATTGGGAACAAATCTATCAACAGAAGATGGGTACTATAAGATGTTCCTTTGGATGTATGTTGCTTTCACTTATATATTTACATTCATAACTATTTATTTTCTATTCAGTCAGACAAACAAAATCATCAACATGAGACAGAAGTATCTAGGATGTCAAAATTCAGTAACAGATAGGACCGTGAAGGTCTCGGGAATACCTCCCATTTTGAGAGATGAAGTTACTTTAGCGAGACATATCGAGAATTTAAACATAGGGGAGATTGATTCAATCTTGATTGTAAGAGAATGGCAGAACTTGAACAAGTTGTTTAAATTGAGAAGGAAGGTTCTAAGGAAGTTGGAAGCGTACTGGGTTGAATATTTTCACCAAAAAGGTATAGTTGACAAGGCTCAACTTCTTTCTTCGAGTTTGCATCCACAAGTACGTGACCTGTTTGACTTAGAAACTAGCTATAACGACAATGGACGAGCACTGCCTGTTGACCAAGACGAAAGTGCAAACTCCCGTACCGAATCTTGTCGTTCAATAATTGATGAAATTTCGGAGATCGTTGAAGAGACAGCACATGAACCATTGACTAGTCTTTTGAATGATGAATTGTCCACCAGGCCGAATTTTCGAAAAGGATGGTTTGGTTTATTTGGACCAAAAGTGGATGCAATAACGTATTACACAGAACAGCTACAAGTTATCGATAAAGAAATAGTAAGAGCGAGAACCAAAGATTATCCTGCTACCTCTACTGCATTCTTGACAATGAAGTCAGTTGCACAAGCGCAGATGCTAGCGCAAGCCGTCTTGGATCCGAAAGTCAATCATTTAATAACAAGTCTTGCTGCTGCACCTCACGATATAAGATGGGATAATCTATGCTTAACAAGAAAAGAACGAAACACCAGGATTTTCATGGTTACACTATTCATTGGACTTATGAGTATACTTTTAATTTATCCTGTTCGATACTTGGCCAATTTTTTGAATATTAAAAGTATTGCTAAAATTTGGCCTTCTTTAGGAAGGCTCTTGAAAGGAAACAAATTGGCCAGGACAGTAATCACGGGATTATTACCTACTTATCTTTTTACGATCTTGAATATTATCATTCCATTCTTTTATGTCTGGATATCAGATAAACAAGGGTTTACATCACATAGCGACGAAGAGCTATCGGCTGTTTCGAAAAATTTCTTCTATATCTTTGTTAATTTATTTTTAGTTTTCACGACCTTTGGAACAGCATCATTAAGTGATACTACAAAAATTGCATATGAATTGGCCCAGTCGCTAAAAGATTTGTCATTATTCTATGTCGATTTTATTATCTTACAAGGTCTAGGCATTTATCCATTCAAGCTATTGCTTCTTGGTAACTTAGTTAGGTTCCCAATAGAATCATTGTTCTGGTGCAAGACCCCAAGGGATTATCTGGAATTATATAAACCTCCAGTGTTTAATTTTGGTCTACAATTACCTCAACCAATTTTAATTTTCATAATTACTTTGGTTTATTCGGTGATGTCATCAAAAATTTTGACAGCTGGATTGGTCTATTTTGTCATCGGATATTTCGTGAGTAAATACCAATTATTGTATGCTTGTGTTCATCCTCCACATTCTACCGGAAAAGTATGGCCATTGGCATTTAGAAGAATTATTCTTGGTTTGTTCATTTTTCAATTGACGATGGTTGGAACACTTGCACTTCAAGAAGCATTTACATGTGCCACATTTTTGGCTCCATTACCTGCCATATCCTTGTATTTCTTATGGAGTTTTCAAAATGAATACATTCCGTTGTCTATGTTCATTGCTTTACGTGCCATTGAAAATAATCACCTTACTACTATTGTAGATGGAGACCTTGAAACCAACCAACAAAGCACGAATAATAGGACATTAGACGAGAGGCGAGAACTTAATACCAAATATGAGTATCCAAACTTAGTAGATAACTTGGATGGACCTTTGATTGCAATTGATGGATATGATGGATTAATAATAAACTATGATGGAACAACCGTGCGGAAATCACAGAATTTTAATGAATGGAGGTATTAGGCCCTTATATAGGAATACCAATTTAATATTATATTAGACTTTTAGATAAATCGAACAATGTATCTATTTGGAACTTAATCTCTTGTAGTTCATCAACAAAGACCGACCACACGTTCATTTCAAATACATAGCCCATACCAAGAGCCAATACCAACTTCGATGCAAATACTTGGACGGCTAGCGAAATTCCAACTATTAAAAATATGCTGGTATACTTATAACCAGAAATTACTCTTAGGGCTTCGACTGTGTTGACAAAGCATATCGTATTAATCAAGGGCTGGGATATGGTGGTTCTATCATACGGCCAAATAAGCATTAAAATGGGAAAGAGTTTGATGGAGCTTGAAATCATGACTGTAGTTAACAAAACTATGATATTATATCCAAACTGATGTTCATTTGAAATATTCAGGTTTAACCGAAACCTCCCCCATCCACAGCAATATCGAAACAATGTCTGGATTGTTACATTGAACATCAATTGCTCGATAACCAGCTTAGAAATAAAGTAAAAATATTGGATCAACATTGCCTGGGATAGTATTACTTGAGTAGCCAACAGGTGGTTAAATTTCCGTTCTTCGTTTGCCCAGATTAAATATACTTCAAATAATATTAATATGACCACAAACCGTAGTAAGATCTTATACATATAAAAAAACTCAACAATCTTACTCCAGTGATGTTCTCTCGATTCCGCTAAACGGTTTAACATTTCCATTTCCGTGGTATTATAGACTAAATGTCTGTATGCTTGTTGTTTAAGTAGTAGAATATCTAGGAATAGTATCACTAGATCATATTCGATGTATTTATCTGCAATCATGCCACATACAGAACAAACTGTTAACTTGATATATTCACTCTTATAACGGGAATAAAGACACCTAATCTCTGTATTCCCACATTCTATACAGATCATTTCATTGTTGTAGGAAGAAGGAATTAAATGACAAGATCCAGAAATTAGAAGGAAAAAAAAATCTACTCATTATACAAATGGACTCATTAAACTCTTCATTAAACTAAATAAAATTCTATAAATATATATCCCAAACTAATCCTGAAACTGATACTAGTTACACAATGTAGCAGGAGGAGGTGCATCTGGTATTCTCCCCAATGTAAACTTCATTGCCCTAAAGGCTTCTAGGACAGTTGGATCCAAATCCTCCAAGTCCGCTGATGCAGTCACCACATTAGCACCGGTCAGGCTCATTGGGTTTACTGGTGTCGCAATTGCAAAAGGATTCTGTTGGATTGCACTGCCAAATGGAGACGAACTGGCATTCTGTTGTTGATTTACTGCATGTCCAAAGGCAGAAGCCTCCCCACGACCTGTAGATTGCCTTCCAAACGGGGAAACCGATGAATTTACTGTCCCAAATGCATTCGCAGAATTACTCATCGCTCCAAAAGGAGATGGAGCACCACTTGCTTGGAAGCCCAGATTACTATTTGGACCCTGGGTGAAAGATGTACCGGCGGCACCAAAAGAGGGTGGCTTAGTTGATAGAGCACCAAATCCGGACGATTGTGTAGCTCCACCGAACGCAGATGGCTGGCTTGACGAAGAACCAAATGCAGAAGGCTGTTTCAGAGACGAACCAAACGCTGATTGTGTGCTTTGCGTGTTTGTTGATGCAAACGGATTGGATGTTACACTCGAATTTACAGAAGCAAATGGAGACGTTGTACTTTGTTGACTTGTAGTTCCAAAAGTTCCGAAAGACGAGGTTTTGTTATCTCTTTGACCTATCGATCCAAATGGCAGTCCGTTAGTTGTTGATCCAGTCCCCCCAAAACCTGCGGATCCAAACGCTCCCGCAGTAGAGGTTTGACCAAATGCATTATTCGTGTTTGACTTCCCAAATCCAGAACCACCAAAGCCTGAATTGCCAAACCCTGTTGAACCTGTGGTGTTATTTCCGAATGAAGAAGTCGCAGTATTAGACGATCCAAAACCTGCAGATCCAAAACCTGACGAAGCAGTACTGGTTTGGGTACTTTGAAGCCCAGATGATCCAAAGCCACCACTTCCGAATGATGAACTAGTTGTATTCGTTTGATTTCCAAACGTATTTGTTGTTTGTGACCCAAATGCTCCTCCAGGTGTCGAACCTCCAAACCCACTTGTACCAAACCCAGATGATCCAAATCCGCCTCCACTAGTTGATTGATTTCCAAACATTTCTAAGTTTTGTTCTAACGATTTATCAATAAAAGGCTTCGGAGTTATATTAGGTAGCTCAGCCGATTTTTGCTGATATCTAACTGCTATTTGTTCTCTTCCTTTGAGATGATCAAAACAATATTTCATATCCTGAACTCTAGCCTGCATAGTACGTTCAAATTCAACCAAAGTATTTTTCGATTGGGCTTCCAAATATTTCAATCTAATTTCTTCAAAAGATAAATCTCTACCAAGGATTAAGTTGTTAACTGCGGGATACGGAAGTCCAAATGAAGAGAGTAAAGGGTTGCATTGGTATGAATTGTGCTGAAAACTAGCAATTTCATCTTTTAAATCAAGTGTATACCGTTCAAGTGAGTCTTTACTCAAGAATCTATCCAATGGAGCTTGATTATCTGCTTGTGATGAATGTGGAGTATAAGAAGATACCAGATAACTGATGTTTTGATTGTTGACATTCAGATGTGAATATTTACAACTGTTTCCGTAGCGACAATTGCCCTGGGCATAGAATCTACAGGGTTGTTTGTATGACATCGTTATTTAAAGAAATACTTATAGACTTTTGTACATTTTTTCTGGCACCCAGAAATCTATCAAATTCACTAATCCACTCATACACTTCTAATGAAGTAATAAAAAAATGCCTCCAAAATTTGCACCCACCAAAATTAGACGTTTCTTTCTGTGATTCTTTGGTATTCTTGTATTATAATATTATGGTTTAAGGATGTGGTAGCAAACGCTTTTCTATAAATCTCTTTGATTTCTTCTAGAACTATACCCTTGGATTTCGTTCCATCAACAATCTCTTGCAAGGAACTTTCTAATGATCTTCTTAGGAACGGTTTAGATAATGAAATATCTTCGAAATCGATTTTATCAAAACCATCAATTAAACCCATACCCAACTCAGTCGGTAGTAGAAAATTGTCTTTACCTTTCTTCTGTTTGAGAATATAGTTACGACCAATTATTTTATCAATATGATCAGCAATGGTCGCATCTGTACCTATTCCGTTGGCATCCATTAGAGCAATCAATTCAGATTCTGTCATATGACTGGGAGCGCTTGTTTTTCCGGTTTTCATTTTTCCACTTGAGATTTTCACTTGTTCGCCCTCTATAAATTTGGGTAATTGCTTGGTAGATTCCCATTTTTTGTAGATAAAAACTTCTAAGTAGTTTCGTTCAATCACTACAAGTCCACTAGCCGTGAAAAACTCATCACCCCATTGTAGAGTAGCCAGTGTCATCATGCCAACCGCATCTTTAGAACAACAGGCGAGAAAACGACGAACTACGTACTCATAGACCTTCTTTTGTTTGTCGTTTTCTAACTTATTTAACAGCACATAGTTCACCGGATGTATTGCGGGATGCGCTTTGTCGTCGTGAGAACCATTTCTTGGAGATTCATGTCCAGACGTAAGTAAACGGTCGGCATATACACCCCAATTCACATCCTGTCTTTGTTTCTCGAGTATTCCTTTGAAATCCATTGTTGATGGAAATTTATCTGTTTCAGTTCTAGGGTAAGATATGTACCCCAAGTTGTACAACCTTTCGGCAGTTTCCAACGTTTCCTTAGCACTCATCTTGAAAAATTTAGAGCAGTCCTTTTGAAGTTCCACCGTTGTTAGCGGTAACGGGCGATAATTTATTTTAGGTTTGGTTTCAAGTTTCGTAATGGTGCCTGAATCATTATTCAAACAGTTCTCGTATAATGACAACACAAAAAATCGATCAAATAAATGCCCTCTAACCCAACTAAAACCTGTTGTTGTGCCCTCTTTCTTTAATTCCACATCAATATACCAGAATGGTTCCGAAACGAAAGATTTCACCCTCTTGTATCTATCTACCACAAAACCTAAAGTAGGAAATTGACACGTTCCATAGGAAATAACTTGTCCCTTTTCTAGAAGTCTCGCCTGTTGAAACGTATTGGTAAGCGTTCTTGTGAAACTTGCCCCGACTCGTAGGTCAAGTTCCATGCGGCACGACACTGCATCGATTGATTTCAAATCTAATTTAACTGGGTTTTTGGCAGCACGAATAATATGATTCCTTTCCAAATGTGAAAACTTGCTTCGCCAAACATCATTAATTAGTATATTTGAGTTGCCGGCTTTCGCAGCATTGAAAATTTCAAATCCAATGTATTCTCCTTCGCGATCACAATCAGTCCAAATCATTAGTTTAGCAGCATACTTAGCCTCATTAGAAATGTTATTGTATACTCCTCGCTTTCCAATGTTCTCAACAATTCTGGCGTTATATAATTGACCTGGAGGAACAGATCCCCAACTGTATTCTTTTGGGAAATCTAGATTTGTCAAATGACCAACCACGGATGTCATGGTAACATCACATGAACCTAGTTCTGGGAAATTAAACG
>LQHL01001806.1:23535-42173 GCA_001655755.1 Hemisphaericaspora haegerdaliae
CGAGGGGTTATGAATCACTCCTAAGAAAGTGGGGTAAAAGATACTGGGCAACTTAATAGCTAACAAAACACAGTACTTTATGAATTGATTTCTAAAAACCAGAGGAATAATCTAAATATAAGTCTTAACTGGAGGAATGATGGAGGGGTAATGCTTCGCTCTCTATTACTATTTTATTTACAATATATCGACACAACTAACTAGTATGTTCTTTTTCATCAGCAGTGCTATCTAATAAACCTCCTTCTTTCCTTTCCCTGTCTTTGTCAACGTATCTCTTACCAAAAATTATAGTCAATAGCTTTTCATACAATCTATAGAGGTAACCTGCTGCAATAAGAATACCACCAACAATTGTCCCTAATTTGGCTACAAATTGCAAGAATGGAATCCTTTTCTCAGAAATTTGCAACTTTATCGGTTCAAAATCGTAGCGGAAATATATCCCTGGAATACCAAGCGGATATTTCTCTCCTGGAACTACCTTTAAAACATGATGATGTTCAGTTATCGAGTACTGGTTTGTATCTATCTGTAAACCAAGTTTCTCGTATAAAGTTGGAACTACTTTAGCAATATAAGTATACTTTTGCAAATGTTCTTCTGAAGTTTGCCCAGTTCCATCCAACGGATTATTTAAATATGGGTAAAAGTCACCAAATGAAAATTCCTGAATTACATGAGAAAAGTTTAAAGATTCAATTGGCACATGCAGTCTATCCATATACCCAATACCTTTGGCAGTTATGTGGAAGTCTCCTCTGACCTGATTAACTGGAATTGATCCAAATATATGACATGCAGGAGCACCTTCATTCCGCCTCAACCCTTGAACCCTAAACTCCGCTCTTAAACTTTCGCGCATCACCTCATCTAAGTCTGGCGTATCATGGAACTCGTTAGGATTATTCATTCTAAAATTTGGAGGTATGAAGAAATTGATGCCTTCAAAGTTTAATGTCTCAGCAGCCAAATATCTATCACGAGTAATATCAACAACATTAGTATGTAAAAATTCACAAGGCATTGCAACTATCATGTCCACATTTATGGTTAAATTTGATTTAATAACGTCATCAACTATAAACTGTCGATCAACATAACCGCCTATAAACCCACCAATTTCTATCCAGACAAAAAAGAGCCCAAAAAACATCGTCATCATGGTAGATAACGCACCTCTCTGAGACCTTAAAGTATGCTGCGAATTAACCTTGGGGAAGGCATCAAACGTCTGTACTTTCTTGGCAAAGGAACTCATCTCGATCGTCAGGGGTCTATTTGCAAAGGTATTCTAAACCTGATCTAGGATGTTTCACTTTGATTAGGTGTCCACTTTTTTGTTTCGTGAATAAAGATCTTTCGCGAAGTTTTATTTTTCCGTTTTAAGTTTTTTGTTTTTCCTAAGATTTATGTGAGTATCGTAAAGGATAACCTATCAAATTTACAACTCCGTGATCTCCCATACCATTTCCCATCGTGGGATGAGATGATGAAAATTAGTTTAACTGAACCAGAAAAGGATATAGATTCAGAATTTGCTGATGATTTAAGAATTCAAGAATTGCAATCATGTAAATTAATCTATCCTGACGCAGACATAGATTATTCATCACTTCATGGAACTCTTGAAATTCCAATAAAATTTGAGGACGGTATAGATTTAAAAATATTTCAATCAACCAATGTACCTGGTAAAAGTTTGGAAGTAGCTTCTAGTGTTGTGGAAAATTTGGCTCCTATAAGATTAGATTTTGAATTACCCAATGGATATCCGTTGAATAACCCCCCTTCGATACAGCTTTCATCAAAATCCTTGGAAACAAAACACAAATCACAAATGATTGAACATTTAAACTCAATCTGGCCAGAATTTAAAGACCAGGTAATTTTCCACTTAATAGACTATTTACTTGATCAAACTCAGAATAATCTTGTAGAGCTCTTTGGGAAAACAATTGCAATTGTTGACGATTTTGATCGATATTACCACCTTATAGAATGCGATAAACATGTGAAAACCCTTGAATTCGAGAAAACTACTTTTTCATGTGACATTTGTCAAAATGATTTCAAAGGTAAAGAATGCCTGGTGTTTGATGAATGTCATCATGTGTTTTGCAACAAATGTCTATATGAATATTTCTCAACAATTATTGAATCAGGCACTATTGAGAAAGTACATTGTCCTGATTTCGAGTGCACGAAGAAATTTGTAAATTCCAGAGACAATTTCGCCAAATTGGAAACTTGGACGTTTAGTGACAATAAGGTAAAGGACATTGTCGCTAGTATATTACAACCTCCAGTTCTGATCAAAATGTTGACTGGGGTGCTCAAGACTAAAGAATCGCTAGAAAAAGCGAACGATCTAGTCAAACGATATTTGGCTCTCTATAAGAAGTCTCAGTTCGAAGTAGTAGGAAGATTGTTACCTAATCGACTCGTCAAGTGCCCCAGGATTGGGTGTGACGAAGCCATATTTCGTGAAGACCTTAGTGAAAGATTGGTTGTATGTCAAAAATGTCAATATGCATTTTGCAACGATTGTAGAAAATCTTATCATGCAAGATTCAAAATTTGTCAAAAAGTAAGTGAGGATGATAAATATCTGGGAATTCCCGTTGAAGATCTTGAAACATATCCTCTCTTACCTTCGGATTCATATGAAAAGAAAACGTTGAATGCCAAATATGGACGAACCAGAATACTTCGTGCTATTGATGAATATGACATGGATAAACTATTTCAACAAATGCTAAAAGAAGGAACGGATGTGATTGAGTGTCCAGGCTGTGGTGCTGTGATTGAGAAAACAGAAGGTTGTAATAAAATGAAATGTTCAGAGTGTAATACAAGCTTTTGCTTCAATTGCGGTTCGGCAATTGCCAACAATTATAATCATTTTACAGACACAGACTCTCCTTGCTATAGGTTACTTTTCTTTGGAATGCCAGGAACAGAGGAATAAATAATCGATCATTTTGCTTTTATTTGAGTCTAACTACTATTTGGAACATGATGGGAACGTCCATATCGAATACATTCTCTGAATAATCTTCTTCTTCTGAACTGTAAGTCCACATCCTGGAGGTCAATTTGGGTCAAGTTATCATATATCCAACCTTGCATTTCTTCATCTTTTATCACAAATAAATCTGAATTAATCTCTCTGTCCTTTATGAAACGTTTAGGATTGACATCTATTTTCCATTTATTTACCAACCCGAAATCAAACATCCAATCGTGAGGAGGTAATATTCTAGACAAATGTTCCACTCCATGAGGTCGTTTTTTGCTAATTCTCCTCTTGTCATTCTTACCATATATGCCAATAGTGTATCTATAAAAAGACCAATCAGTTTGGAACGAGGTTCTTGATTGCAACTCAAATATTTCAATCATTCTGATCTCAGGTGAATCATCAACTATAATATCAGCCCGATCAAATTTCTGTTTCTCTGATACATCTTTCGAAGAAGCCACTTTGTGCTTTGGGCTGACGTCAACTTTTTGCATCTCTTTCAAGTACTTGCTCGCGCTTGGATGACATGCAAGTAATATAGCCCACCCAGTTTGTATAAAAATGAACCTCCAAGGAATATATTGACCAAGGAAAAGAACAACAAATGTAGCAACCAATACAACATAGAAAATAAAAGTGGATAATCGTTCATCTTTGAACCCTCCTTTTTCGTGATAAAGAGTCTCTGCTTGTTCAATTCCTAATAAAATATCAGTGGTTAGCTTTTGAACTTCTTTAATATTTGAAACTAACGCCGTTTGCGAACTTGTACTTTTCTTCGGTTCCTTGATATCATCTCCAGAAGTAAATGTATACTCACTTGGTGTTTCTGAGATCCCTGAAACTGCATCTGCATCAGAAATCACTGAACTTGAATCATCAGGGCTGTAATCATCATCAATAAATTCATTTACTATACTCGTCTCATCACTGTTTAGAAAACTCCATACTGATAAGCCACGGTCCTGTACTTTAATTAAATCAGGTCTCCTCATAGGATGTCTATGAACATACCCTGGGATAAGTATTCCTAACAAAATAAACATCAAAGGATATGCCAATATAAGATGAGGCCATAAACACATCGCTGTATACAAAACAAGCACACTTAGGGTTTTTGTTGGTCGTTTCCAAGCAAAAATATGAATGATGCCATATTGTAAAACAAAATAACTAGTCAATTTGCCAGTAATTTTTCTGAAATTATTTGTCAATATTATAATAGAGACTCCTTCTTGGTTCTCGTCGTTCAGTTTTTCCTCATTGGTCTTATCGTCAGCAATCTCTGGAGGAAGCGATGTTTGAATAATCTTTTCAATAAACCTATCAGTAAAATGCTTTGATTTTTTCTCTTTTACACTTTCTGCAGACATTTCAATCGACTCTATTTGAGAAATCTGTTCTTCCGTGAGTTCTTCTGAATCCTTCCTTTTGTTCAATTTCTCTAAACCTATCTCCATCAAAGTAGATGCAGTTCCTGCTGCTAGTGCACGTTTGCTAGCTGGGCGTGACTCGGCTAAATTGTTTCCCTTTTCAATTGCCAGAGTAATAAGATCGAAAGCTTTATCCCTCATTCTCAACCTCTCCATTTTGCTCTTCAATTGCTACTTGATCTGGTATGTTTCAGTCTGTCTTTTATAAAACTATCAAAAATCAAAGCAATGTGGGGGGTCTCTTAATTCACATGATTTTTTTTTGTCTTGTGTGGCTGCCGGACAATTCGTTGAGATTAAAACCAATTTCGTGGGGATAACAAACGGAAATGGTTCTCGAATGAGCTTTACGAAGAAGAACCAATAAACTATAATAATATGCGATATACTTGTATATTCATCAATCGTTCTTTTTTAACAAAACTATTCAATTTAAATAATTTTTAATTGTTATATAAATTGTAAATATTTACGTCCCTTTCCATCAAAATATATATGCTAAAAAGGAAAAATTAAGAATTCATTTTTTCAAAAGCAACTACTTGGAACCTCATATAACCAGGTATGATATACGAAGGTCACGTCGGACTCAGGCTAGACTTATAAAGATGGGAATTTTTGTTCAAATTCTTCTGGTTTTGCGGAAATTTCCTTTCCTCTACTACCTCTGGCACCACCTCTAGCGCCTCTTGAACCACCTCTAGCACCACCTCTGGCGCCACCTCTAGCACCACCTCTAGCGCCACCTCTCTTGGATTGAGCTTGTTCATCAGAGAAAGTTGCTTCGACATCCAAGAAAACCTTTTCCTTGTGAACCTTGGCCTTGGTCTTCTTGGAAGCAGTAGAAGCGAAGAAAGCTTCTTGGTGCTTTTCGATCTTTTCTTCAGAAGTCCATTTGTCTTCGGCACCTTCGTTGGCGTTTCTAAGTGACTTGGACCCGTCCAATTCTTGTTGTTTAGCTTGCATTTCTGCCATGTATTCTTGGAAAGTCTTTTGTGGGGCAGCTGGTTCTACGGCTTCTTCGCCGGATTCAGCCTCTAATTCAGCTTCAGCATCTTGAGCTCCTTCGACTTCACCTTCTAATTGTCTGTTGTCGTTGTCACCCCAACCTTGCTTAAACTTCTTCTTGGAGTCAACCTTACCAGTTCTTGAGTGACGGTCAAATGGCTTCTTGGTATGCTTGGTTGCGGTAGAGGCTGGACCATCAACATCTTTGTTATCATTCTTGACCTTGAAGGCGGCATCGTTACCTGCGGTAGACTTGGCCTTCTTTTTGGCCTTGGATGGATCAGCAGAACCTGGGGCAGCATCACTCTTCTTAGAAGTAGTAGCCTTCTTGACGACAACCTTTGGTGGTAAAGCAGCGGCGGCAGCGGCGGCAATAGAAGCTTCGTCTTCAATATCGTTACCTAATAAGTCGAATAAGTTCTAACATGGTATATTAGTATTTCAACAAGTACAATTGGTGATTTGAATAGAAAAATATGGGTACTGCGGGTTATAGGGAGCAAATGGAAATACAAATTTCATTTTCAATTACCCAATTGCATTGAAAATCCATTTATGCCAGTTTGTTTCATGAATATGACCGATTTTATAATAGTCCGAGTATAAATATTGGGTGTGACATATTAAAAGAAGGTTGACAAGAAAATGGAGTGCAGTTGAGATTTGTGGAGCATTGCAAAATGGCTTTTTCAGTTATGCGCAAATATTCGGAATATAATCAGCCCAATTGTGCCTCTTTTTCTATATCAATGGTTCATTGTTACATACTTTGTTTTGAAAAGACATTTCTTCACTAGTTTAGATCGTATATATAACTCTTTATCAAGTTTGGGGCAAAAAGGGATGAAATGATTTTCTCTTGACTTGAAAAATTTTTAGCTGACCGACAAGACTTCAACAAAAAAAAGACAGGGAGTGCGAAAACCCAAAGTTCTAGATTGAAATTTCAAGGATTTACGAGTAAACTTCATACCTAGTAAGTAAATTTCGGTATTAAGAACAGTCTTGTAACAAAATTCAAACTTTATAATAAATTGCAAATATTCTATATAATAAACTAAAATTACATCAATTGCCAATCTAAAAAATCGACTAGTATCGTATCCACCTATCTAGTTTCACCTTCTGGAAGTTTAACAAATTCTTCACCCACTCTTGATAAAAATGCACGTATTGCTAAACGTAATTCGACTGATAAACTCTTTGAAAATAAATTCAATGTTAACCCATACATAACGGGAGTATATTTGGTAAAGTCCTCGTCATCAAGTTCAACATAACCTTGATAAATCTCAACAATCACTGGCTTCCAAGTGGTGATATTTCTTTGCTGATTGGTTTCATCAAAATCCGAGTATCTTTCCATGATAGTTTTACATAACGGGATTATATAACTCATAATCTCTTCCTTGTCAGCTGGAGAAAGTTTGGCCTCGTCGCAATACATCCTAAACATAACATTTATAAAAACTGCAGCCGACGATGACTCCTGTTTCAACAAATTTGGGAGACGCTCAATAATACCAGTATTCCAAAGACGAACTCTTAAATCATAATCATCATTAAATTTCTTGGCAAATCCATAACTGTTATGTAAAAGTTTAGCCATTTTCAATAAATAATCATATGGGATGGATTCATAGAACACGTCATTTTCAAACAATTCGGATGTGGTTTGGATAAGTAACAATTGTAAGACACTTTTAACGACAATGGATGCTTTATCTCTTGATTTGTTCAGTTTGCTGTCAGGATCTCCCACTTTGAAATCATCTGGAGATTCATCCAGCTCTGTGCTAGCTCCAATATCAGCATCTTCTACTCGTCTGCTTCTTAGTGGGTCAGAGGTGAATAATTCAGTAGCAGTGGTTAATTCAAACAAATTACTAAATGCATCAGTTATTAAACCCCAATGTTCGTCCTTGAATTTTTCCGCGTTGTCAAGAAGTAACGTACTTAAGCAGTCACGGCCTATTCTTGCAATAGTATCATTCTCTTGACAAATACACGAAACTATCAACTCCAAATAGCCATCTAACAAACGGCTTAATGCCTCAAAATAATGAGTGAATAAAGAAATCATACTCTTTAATGCTTGAATTAATGTGGTTGATAACCAGACCGACAACTTGTCAGTCGTATCATCTAAGCTCAACTCCCAATGCTTACTCAACACTGAAAAAATAGGGAAAAGCAATTTGTAGCAAATCATATCCCAAAATTCTAATTCAAAATATTGACCATATTGCAACAAAACATTGAACATGCTGTTTAATGCACGAGATCTCACCTCTAATTCTTCTCCTGTCATAATAATATCGTGGAACGCAAAAAGGACTGGAAACCACAACTTTACCAAATGATCATTCCGTTCATGTTTAGCTTCTGGTGAATTATCTTTAGGTTCTTCACTAGTTCCACTTAACAAACTCAGTTGTGCAATTTCATGAATCAATCTCAGCAACACGTCTAACGACAACAAACTAATTCTTTGGAATTTTTCATTCTTGGTCAATTCAGTGAAACAGACTACTAAATCCGAAAATGAGTCTTGTCGTTTAACTTCTTCGATATATTCCTTATTTATCCAATTCGCCATTTTATAAGCTTTCATAACTAAAGATTCCTTATTCTGTTTGGCTGTTGCTGTACATACTCCAAATATAGTCTTCCACCCTGATTTAATTTGTTCTGCCCTCGCCAAAATCATGTTGTTGATACATTCTAACACCATGTCCTTAACTTCCAACGAATCATTGTGAATAATGACATACTCAAATGGTTTAAGAAATTCCTTTTGAAACTTGAAATGAGCTAATTCTTCAATTTCCAAGAATCTCATGGATAATTGTCTTAATGAATCCAATGCGAAAAACAGAATCGCGGGATTTGTGTGACACCCAACAACATTGAATGTTTCTCCCATAATGGCCCAAAGGTGGGACCATTCTAGACGGATACGATTCATATTATAGTAACAGATATCAACAACCTTTTGCAAGGAATATGTTCTCGGGTTTGTACTTTGACCTGAAGAATCAATCTCTTCTTTGGCTACTTCCGAAAGTGCTCTGACGAACGACACAATACTTTCACCTGATAAATTAGCACTATTTGTATAGATTTTATCGATTGCCACCGCTAAATCAGTCTTTGTCAACAATTCCGCCACTTCGGGACTCAAATGCTGATTATGAAACTTGCTAGACGCCGACTGCGAAGGTGTCTGAGAAGAAAACAGACTGAAAAAACTGGTGCTTGTTCTGGAATTCGCCTCCACCGAATGCCTGTTCACCAACTTTGCAGTAGAAACGTCTGGAATTGAACCTTGGTCTACTCCTTGAGCAATTAATTGTAATCTTTCCAATTGAGAAGTTGAAAACAAAATTTCAAGCCAAGAATCTCCAAGATGATCGCCTTCTAATACGGCTAATTCCAACATGATGTAAATCGCGTCCACGTTCTTCGGCTTCATTTCTTCGTAATTATTTAGATTCTGAAATTGTCCCAAGGCACGAATAAAAGATGTTCTTGCATCATCTAAACCAAACATACAAGCAATGCGAATTGCCAACTTAATACCTTCCAAACAAGCTTTATTGACATCTTCTTCATCATATTCTTTAAAAGGTGGTGTAAGAGCAGCTAAGATCGACATCCACAATGTATCAAAAATTGATTTCACATGTAAAATACTGGTTGCAGCATAGAAAACGCCATCAACGTCATCGCTCCTAATTCTCTTACCTAAATTTCTAACCAACTTTTCAGCTTTAGTGGTCATCTCTTTCGATGCATGGATATATGCTTCACGGTTAACATCCCGACCTCCAAAAAATCCAACGGTTTGTGATGGTTGCATGACAGACATATGGCCTGCCAATAAAGCCGCGTGTTGCTCTGATTGTAACTTGATCTCATTGTGCTGAATTTCTTCGAATATTTTCGTCAAGAATTCCCGTGGCAAATCTTTTCCATCATCAATTCCTGAGTTGTTTAACACAAAGTTGTCCAAGGTCATTCTGTTCTTAATTTGTGGAGAGTGTTGATCAGTATTCAACATAATCACTGAATAAGCCAAAACATAAGCTGCATCAGCATTTGAAAATATTTGAGGATTGCCCAAAACGTACCTTTCTGCGAACTTCAACATAAATCTATCAATCTTCTGGGCCTCTCCTGGTAATCTGAATGACTGCAAAAACATTCTCATGGCATCCACAAATTCGGCGTTTTCAAACTCAAGCTCATCCACAAAAGCGTGCATTATTGAAATATTCTTTTCGTCACCTTCTCCAAGAAATTCACCAATCACTTGTTTATCTAACCCATCATTTTCCAAAAGAAATACTGCAATATCCTTAGGTTCTTCAGATGCAAGGAAACCGTTTTCCAAAAAGTATTTCAATCCCTTTTTGGCCTTTTGATTAAATTGTCTAATACCTTCTAAAAATGCTTTCTTTCTCTGTTTCTGTGTTTCAAACTGTCCAGGATCATCTGATTCGCCAGATAACTCGCCTATATTGTTCACAAAAGATTCATTTCTGCTTATCGATGTGTTATTAGAATCCGATCTATTTCTGGAAAGCGACAATGCTGATGCATTTGTACTGCCCACAGCAGGCAGTTTTGAGTTTCCAGTGTTGATATTTAAACCCTTCTGTGCCCAAGAATATAAAGAACGCAAGAATGCGATAGAACAACGAATCGAGGTCATCTTCATGGCATATTCTAGTGGGAATTGGTTATAAATTTCAGGTTCCGGCGGTTTAGAAGCCATTGTACTACTGGTTAAGTTAGCAATTTTACTAACATCATAAACTGAAATTCCACTTCTTCTGTTGTCACGGAAGGCTTGCTTCTGTTGTGGGGTTGTATCAACACGTAACAATGAAAGTTTTGTTAAGTAATCTATTACTTTTTCGCATACATTTGGCATAGAACTATCACAATCGTAGTTCAAATAAAATTCAATAATACACCGTGAATCATTGCATAGTCTTTCGATAATTGATAACAAATACCTCTTCTGATGAGCACTGGAAGATTTCATTTCTGCTACTGGGAAATAAATTTCATCCCAAAAGACTGGTATTTCCCTCTTAAATTCAGATCTCAAATTGGAGATAATTAACCAAAAAATTTCTAAGGAAATCTCAAAGACCGGAGCTAAAGGAGAAGCTGCGTTCTTAGAAAGTGCTAAGTTGATATATTGCCTGACAGCATTGATTAGGCGTATCTGTTCATTTGAATTCGAGGATAAAATAACAACATCATGACTCAAGAAAACTTGAATATGTTCCTTTAATATTGTATGAATAAGATGCAATGACAATAATTTGGATCTGACAGAATGTGATCTCATATCTACAGATGTGGAATCCAATGACTTGACTGAAAGTTTACACATAGCTCTGAATACCAAAAAGGCGTCCTTGACCGCCAAGTCTTCATCGCCATCTGTTGCCCTGCTTGCTTCATGTACTCTTTCGCTGTCGAAGGTGGAATCGTTCATATTTTCCAATCGTTTCAAAGTCAACTTTTCTTGCGATACATTCACACTATCACTCGGTAAGTCTAACTCTTCTTTACTAAAAGAAGCCATAGATAACCTCACAGCGCTGTTTGATTTACTAGATTTCTTCTTCATGGTTTCTGATTCTTCTACCCTTTGAAAAATAGCCCCAATTACTTGAGTCAAAATACCTTGTGCTACAGCTTGATTTCTTCCAGTTAACGAAAAAATAAAAACATTGTAGATCTGTCTGACAGCTTTCAATAATGATGCGCCGTGACAAGGCATTAAAAGAATACTATGCATTAATGCACGTACAACCTGTAATTCTAATTCTTGATCTGTTCCCTCTCCTTCAAAGCATGACGATATCACGTCAATCGAATCATCAGTTAATTTTGCTTTGTCCTTACTGTCATCAAATTGTGCATAATCAAACAATTTCGCAAACAAGTCGACAGCTTTTGACTTAATATCTGTACTGGATGTTTCACAGCATGCCTTCAAGGCGTCAAATATTACATATGCATTTCTGGACTCGATATCGTTTAATGAATCAAGAGCCCTTTGGATACCATTCCTGAACTCTTCATGCTTCTTTGCCTCTTTTGATGCGAGAATCATCTCAAAGGTGTTTTTAAAGATTTTGGCATTGTCAAGCGTTGCATTTGCAGATGACATTGAAACGATAGAAACCTGACGGGTATGATCAGATGATGTTACTGGCAGCGAGATTTCACTGTTTAGATTGGATGCTGTAGTACTCACCCCTGCCTCTGGAATGGTTGATGTTGATGTAGGTGCAGTGTCTTCGGTAATAATTGTTGGCGTTTCTGGTAAATCAATCAGCTCTTCTGCGGTAGTAGATTCTGCAAGTACCAGTTCTTCTGTTTCTATAGTATCTACAATTTCTTCTTCATTCTGAGTGATTGGATCATCCGTCAGTGAGTCAGGTTCTGTTGCCTCGATTTCAGTCAATTCCACAGTTTCTTGATTTGAGTTCCGATGATTCGATTCACTATCACCATTAAGGGATTCTATAGGTTTGTCTTCGTCGTTGTCTTTCAATTTATTATCTTCTAATGTTTGTTCTATCTTCAGATCCTCGGACGTATTTTGCCGTGAAACTTCATGTACATCAAGATCCGACATTCTACCTATCTTTATTGTCTCTTTCTTCTATTATAATGTATGTCCTTTGTAATTGAATAAAGATCGATGAAAAAGTCCGGTTGTGGTTAATCGAAACGCTTGAGTACTTTGAAAATCTACTGTGTATGGCAAGAAAATTGACAACTTGTCGACTTTTTTTTTGACCTTCGAATGGAATCCCCTCAACCGCGAATTTAATTATTTTTTTGCTATTTGTCTATCAACGTTCTGAAGAACAAACACAGAAAGAAATATGTGAGAGATAAACAGAATTTGAAAATTCTACTTGAAAAAGACTCAAAACGATTCACAAATTTATTCATATAAACACTTTATAAATTTCTATACATATAACACTGCTCTAGAAAATAATTGACTGAAACTAAAATTCACTTAAAGCGACGGCAGTAGCTTGAAAGTCATCGTGAGAAATAGAAACGTTAACGTTCTTGACACCAGCCTTTGCAGCGGCTTTCTTAGCTTGACCGTTTAAAACGACTTTTGGAGCACCATTAGAATCACGAACAATTTCAATATCAACTAAACTAGCACCGGCTCCCTTGGAAGGAACTCCAAGAGCCTTAAAGACAGCTTCTTTAGCGGACCAAGTACCAGTGAAAGAAGCTTGTGGAGAAGCAGACTTTCCACAGTATTCACGTTCGGCAGCAGTAAAGTTTCTTTCAATGAAGGTTTCATTTTCTAAGTTGATAGAAGCAAGTAATTCAACATCAACACCAACTCCTTTAGAGGACTTGTTTAATGAAGATAAAGCTTTGGAAGTCTTATCAGAAATTTCGCTAACATAAGACTTGTTGGATTGGACACCTTTGTTTGTGAAAACCAATTGTTTCTTGGAGTCTTCAACACGAGCCAATGGATCCAAGTAGACTGGTTGTTCTAATTCATCGCCATAAGGAGCTTTATCTTTAGCAACGAACATAGTGTTTCTAGTAATAGCGTTGTGCATGTAACGGTAAGTCTTCTTGTTTCTAGCAGAAACCTTTGCAGCATAAGCTTCATATGTATTTTGGTCCAAAACAGCATATAAGTAATCTGGATGAACAACAATAGCTTGAGCACCCTTTTGACCAAAACCAAAGGAAGTAACGGAAACAGCCTTAATACCATCAGTTTGGATAGATCTAGATGGGTACAAAACATATTCAAATTGTTCCAATACCTTGTCAACATTATCAGCATTTCTATTACCTGGAACAAGACCAGTTTCTAAGATTTGGATAGCACCATTCAACATCCAAGCACCAGCGGCACCCTTTGGATGACCAGTCAAGTACTTCTGGAAGACACCAAAGACAGGGTTACCTTCAGATCTACCCAAGTGTTTCATCATACTGTTAATAGTAGCAGATTCATTCTTATCGTTGGCAACTGTAGAAGTACCGTGGAAAGAAGCAACACCAAGATCATCAATGGTCAAGTTGAAGGTAGCTAAAGCACCTCTTAATGGAGCAATTCTTGGATCGGACTTGTAGAATTGGTTACCCCATTGTTTCTTAGCGTCAGAAACTTGTCTCTTTGATTCACGGAAAATTTCTTCAGTTCTTTCTCTTAAGAAATCGGAAATAGAGAACTCGTTACCATATTCTTCCTTGACCAACTCAGCTTCATCTTGTAAGTAGTTAATTTCGGCTTCTTCCCAAGCAGAAATTTGTTCTAATCTCTTGGATAATTGTCTCTTTCTGTACTTGATGTTCAATAATGGTGATGGGTATTTCAAGTCACCGTGGTGTTCTCTGGCAGTAGTTAAGATACCCTTACCTGGAGCAGGAACGGATCTACCAATCTTGTCGGTGGCTGTCGCAGACATGGCTAATACAGCGTGAATTGGAACACCCATCTTAATGGCTAAGTCAGCAGTCATAATAACTTGAATACCAGAACCTTGGGCTTCCATGAAACCATTTCTAGTGGTGGTAGTTGGTCTGGACATTTCCTTTGGAGTTCTACCGTGATCAAATTCCTTGATGGCATTAGAAGTAGCATTCATGTTAGCGAATTCATAAGAACCTTCTTCTTGGAAGTCATCGTAACCACCAACAATAACAATCTTGGCCTTACCTGATAAAATAGTTTCAATACCGATATCAACGGATTCAACAGCAGTAGCACAAGCACCAACTGGAGTCTTAATTGGACCAGATGCGGATAATAACAACATATTAACCCAAGCAGCCATAGTGTTGATGAAAGATTCTTGTAAGATATCATTTTGGACTGGTCTGTCAGCATATCTGTCCTTGAACATACCTCTTAAGGCAGAAACACCACCCATACCAGAACCAGAACAGTTACCAACTTCAGAAACATGAACATATTTGTAAAATTCGTATGGATCAGTGATACCAGCAGACAATAAGGCTTCAATTGTGGCAACTAAGACATACAAGGTAATTGGATCAACTTGATTAATAGTATCTTCTGGAATACCGTAAGTACGAGCATTCCAACCAGTTGGAATTTGACCGGCAACTAATCTATCGAATCTTAAGGCCTTTGGAACAAACAAAGTAGCACCCTTTAAGATTCTAACAGTATATTCACCACTATCTTCAATTTCAAAGATTTCACACTTATCACCATGTTCATGCTTGTACTGTTCGGCAGTTTCCTTGGAGCATTCAAATGCTTCTAAATCATGTTGGATAACAACTTCTTGGATCATTTGCTTCTTCTTTGGATCGTAACCGTGGAATAATTCTGGCTCAATCAATCTAATACCGGTGTGTTCTAAGATTTCTTCTTCATACTTGGCCTTGATTTCCTTGTCATCAACTGGAGTTTGTGTCTTAGCGTCAACCCAACCGGCGTATGGCTTACCTTTCAAGTTACCGTTGTGGTATTTAATCATACCCATGATCCAAGCCATTTCAATAGCACCTTCCAAGGAGAATTCACCATAGGCTTCCATTTCCCATCTGGTTCTAGAGTTACCCCATGGACCAACTTCTGCGAAACCTGTAACAACAATAAGGTTTTCCAAGTCTAACATACCTTCCAATTCTGGAGCTTTTTCTTTAATTTCAGCATATGTCTTCAAAGTTGGGAAATCAAACTTCATATTAGCTCTTGGTTGAACAGTGACCTTAGAGTAGTTAGCATCAACATTGTCACCATTGACAACCTTTTGCTCAATGGCAGTTTCGATAGAGACAGCTCTTCTAATATCTGCAGTTTCAGTCAAGTCGGTTCTCAATTTAGAAGTAAATTCCTTCAAGTTTTCAATGAATTGTAATCCACCATTCAAGTCAGCCATAACTGGTTCTTCTTGACACAATTGTACAATTTCTGGAGTTAATAAACCTAAAATGTTGAATGCCATTTCCTTTTGAGAGAAGGTTCTAACACCTAACTTTTCAATACCTTCAGCGATAATGTTGTTTCCGCTCATTAAACCAGTACCTCTGGTCCAACCGATGATGGCACCACAGATAGTTAATTTAGTTCCCCAATCTTCGGAGTACCATCTGTTGAATAAAGTTTCTAAGGAAATCTTGGATTCGGAGTATAAACCATCGAAACCGAAAGTACCATGGTTTGGAGACAATGGTAAAATACATTGTGCTGGTCTGGTGTCAGAAGTTTTTCTGGCTTTAACAGCACCTAATAATCTCAAAAGGTTGGTTAACATAATTCTATGAGCAAATTCGGATTTTGAATCAATGTTATCGATACCGTTACCATTTTCTGGAATGGCTGCGAAAGGAATAATTGCATCTAAATCCCAACCTAAACCACCCTTCTTAGGTTCATCATAAATGTATTGGACTAATGATTCAACGTCTTGTTTAGAACCTTGGTTGAAAGGAACAACAGTTAAAATGGATCCAGCAGCACCATATCTGGCATACATATTTTGATAGTATTCAGTAACCTTCTTGGAGAATCTAGAAGTGGTAACGATAACCTTGGCACCACCACCAATTAAACCTTGTAAGATTTCAGCACCGATGGAACCGGCACCAGCACCTGTAACTAACACATATTTATCCTTGAAGGTCAACCCATTAACAGCTGCAGATTCTAAACCATCCAAGTAACGGGCTGATAACTTACGGTCATATTCCCAACCAGATTTGGTCTTCTTTTGAATATGTAAGAACGGAATGGTTTGAGATGGGACAGTGGAAGATACTGGTTGCAAGATTGAAGTCTTATCAGGTAAAGAGGCAATTTCATCGTCATCGTCACTAGAAGCAGTAGATAATTCATCTTCGGAATTAGCTTCGCTAGCTGATTGTAAAATATCCTTGGTGAATTGTTGAGTTTCAATTTCAGTGGAAGCTTCAACAACTTTGACTAATTGATCATAAACCTTTTGTAATTCTAACTTATTAGACAGGGTGGCTTGCTTGCTGATAGCCTTGTACACTCTAGCTAAATCTTCTTGAATAGTTGGTTGTTCAATTCTGGTCATCTTACCTCCTTGAGCCATTTCGTAAACATATTGTTCGAATTTTCTGACAGAGTCCTTGTTGGCTTCTTCGTAGATGATGTTACCCTTAGCACAAACAGTAGTCTTTGGTCCAGTGATTCTGGAAACGTCTTTGTAAACTGGATCTTCAGTCATAACTTGCTTACAGTTATCGATTAATTGCTGACCAAGTCTCTTGGCTAACTTGTAGGTTTCACCCTTGTATTCTGGACAGTGATCAATGTGGTATTGCATAAACTTGATTAAAGTTGGGTTAGCTCTGTTCATAATTTGAATACATTGGTTAATGGTTTCTCTGTCAACAGAAGTTAACTTGCCGAAAATAATATCGAAGTACATGGATAAAACATCTTGTCTAGCCCAATTCCAGTAAGAATCATAGGTTCTTGATTTCAATGGAGAGAAAGTTGGTTTGATACCGTTGGCATAGAATTCACCGTGTTCAGCTTCCCATAAGTCTAATTCCTTTTGTAAAACAGCAGAAGCTTCCTTTTCCTTGATGAAAGACTTAGCACCCTTGTTCAAGTCTACTTGTAAGTATCTGGCTAAGACTTCTAACTGTTGTCTAGCCACCTTCTTGTTTTCGGCAGTCAAAGCATCTAAAGCGGCACTGTCAACAACAGCACCTCCAGCACCTCCAGCGGCACCTCCAGCGGCAGCAGCGGAAGATAATGAAATACCAGCAGTAGAAGCATACTTAGTAGCACAAGAGTCTAAGAAGGCCTTGGCATCACCTTCCGAACCCAATCTGTTTGCTGGTTCGTTACATAAAGCAACTAATAAAACAGCGTCTTGTCTACCAGAACCTAAACCGTATCTTGTTTCTAAATATTTTCTGGCGATAGTGATTGAGAAACCACCAGGCATCTTGGAGGACATCAATCTACCAATCAATGAAGTAGAAGTCTTACCTAACTGTCCAGCAAAAGTATCTTGGAATTGTTCTGCTAATTCTTCTAATGGAGTATCTTCTGGTTTTTCAGGAGTAGAACCAAATTCTTTACCTAAGTCACCAAGAATTTCATTTTGAACAGTGGATTTACCATTAACTAAATCTTTAATAGCCTTGGACATTGGAACCGCTTCTAATGGTTTCTTTAATTTTTGGGCAACTAAAACATGTAATAATAAAGAAGCTTTAACTGGTTCATCTGGAATTGCGTCAGCTGGACCTGCAGAAGCAGCTGGGGCTGGTGCGGCAGCAACTGGGGCTGGTGCAGCAGCGGCGGCAGCTGGAGATGGAGTTGATTCGGTGGCAGCTGGTGCAGCAGTTTCCTTTGGAGCAATATCAGCTGGATCTGGAGTGTAGTAGATATCCTTAGCATCCTTGGAGTAACATAAGACTTGACGTTGTAAAGATAAGGCGGCATCATAAGATTCATACTTAGCTTTGATAGTTCTTGAAGCCATACCAGCTAAAGTTGGAGATGGACCAATTTCAACAACTCTTTCAGTATTGTGTTGCTTTAAAAAGACATCTTGGGTTTCAATCCATCTAACTGGAGAAGCGAATTGGTAAGCCAACAATTCGGTTAATAAAGTGTGGGATAATTCTTGTTCGATTTCTGGCTTCATCTTGGTAGTAGTGTATCTATAAAGTATGAAAGTCTAATAAATAAACCAGTGATGATAAGAAAAGAAGAAAGTAAAAAGTTTTTGGACAACTTATCTCGAAGAGATTTGCATGTAGATTTAAAGGTGTGTATAAAATATTTTTTATAAATTTTTGATGGGTAATAATGTAATCTGTAAAACTCTAACCGATAAAAACGCCTGTAAATAGTAAAACCGTTGGGTTCGCATACAATTCAAGAATCTCGGAGATCAAAGTATTTTACAGGTTAAATTAATTTTTACAGATTAAGGATATTTTTACAGATTAAATTACCAACATTTTCATAGTTGCAAAACATTTGTTGTGCAAAACAAGATTAGTACTAGAGAGAAAAAAGAAATATAATTGCTGTTGGCAAAAAAAAAAAAAAAAAAAAACACCACGACTAGATCAACAATATTATCAACATGTCTCAACAAAAGAAATGAGAAACGGAC
>LQHL01001457.1:0-10498 GCA_001655755.1 Hemisphaericaspora haegerdaliae
GAATTCATCTGATGCTACCATTTCTGCATCTACAACTTCAAATTCTTCACCTGAAGTTTTCTCTTCAGTTGGCACTCCTCCATCAACCATATCTTCCAAGAGAAAGTACGATGAAGTTGAAAAATCATTTGAATTTAAGCCAGCTTCTATAAAGCAGCCAGTTCAGTTGTTTACACCAAATCCTTCATCTACTTTACCTACTCCATTGCTTGATGCTCCAGCTTCTAAAAAGACTAAGGTTGATCACTTGGGTTGTGTAACTTACTCCAAGAAGCAAAGATCACAACCATTGAAACCAATTGTGCTTGAAAATGAAGATCCTGTCCTTATGAAACGTGCTAAGAACACAGAGGCTGCTAGAAGATCAAGAGCAAGAAAGATGGAAAGAATGAATCAATTGGAAGATAAGGTTGAAGGTTTATTGAATGATAAGAGAACCTTAGAATTTGAAGTTTCTAGATTAAAGGAATTACTTTTAGCTAATGGTATACAGCCATAGTTTAAATTTGTTATTATTTGTGTGTATATGTTTTTAGAAAATTAATGTTGTTTATTAGATATGACTATGTCACTGTGTAGACTTGTTCATCTGTGATTCCTGTATTATATGGTTGAGAAGTCTTTTATCTCGACTTAAGATATAGAACATTAAAAAGAAGATTTGAAAGATTTGGGGAAATGATCGATTAAGAAGATAGTTAGCGTGACTAGTTTTCTCCGAACTTCTGATTTTTTAAAACATTGTGAAATCAATATCGATCATACTAAATAATGAGAACAGTGAAATTATCGAAGACAGCATCTATCATAAAATCACTGTCTCAACTGAATAAACAAAAATGTTACAACTACCAAGAATATAAGAAAAAAGCAACATTTGCGCAGCTTCTTCGATTCACAAGGAATTCAAATGCTGAACACTATATATCGTTTTATCTGATTATTTGATCTATTCAAAATCTCATCAAATCCATAACACGCTATTCGTACTGTTGTTCATCCTTCCTAGACGATTGATGAAACCAAAGAATATACGAGTACTCTAGGTCTTTTTCATAAAAAAATTGCTTAAATGATTAGTTTTTTCGTGATTTTTTTGACAATATTTTCACGGAAGGTTTGCAACCATCCTTTTCAAACTGAAAATTCTTTTGAAACAGAAACTGCTGTATAAATTTCCTTCCTACTTCTCTTAAATATTGGCTCTTGCGAATATTATCCTATATTTTTGTTGTTCTATCTGATAGAATTGGTTCAATAAGGTTACTCTATTCAGCATTATAACTTAAGTAAATTTTAAAGACTACGAAAACAGACCAACTCCATTTCTGCGTGTTGTAAGTATTTGATACAATTAATTGCATATCCAGGTGCTTTATCTATAGAGTAAACTTCTGCACATAGTACATGAAGTATCAAATGATTACTTGAGAGGAACGATCTGATAAGGCTTGCCCCAGGCCTTTACTATTGCAAATGCTGGCCCAAACAGTCATCGTTCAGATATGTCTTCTTCTATCAACAGAATCTTAACTTGACAAGCCGACTAGTTGGGAGCTTTTGCTGAAGAAAACTTCTCCTTGGGGCAAGAGTAATCAAATAAACTTGCATAGGAGTTACCTACTTGTTATGGTAGGCATAAACAAGAAAGCACAACGTCTGCAGTAACATATTTTGTCCAAAATTGATAAAAAAATAATGTACCTTCTCTTCTAACACAATATGACGAGACATCTTAACTATGGCGTTGTAAATGGTAATACTGGGATTCGCTACTTTAAGCTTAGAAACTAGAGGATAAGTTCTACTAAGAACAAGTAACCAGAATCTTGTAGAAGTCTATTAGGAACACTAACTTAAAAGCCAAGAGAGTGGCTCGTTGACTTTGAGAACCAACACGTTTCATCTAATTATTTGGCTATTTTTGCGCTATTGCAAGGGTTCTTGAAAGTAATGTATAATTGTAGAAACGGCTTTGTAGTGTAAAAAAATATTCTCGGTTTTGTACTTCATTTGTGTTTCATTTGATCTTTATTCTATTTTCGTCCAACGCGTGCTGTCACAATAAAAATTTTAGAAAATGTTCATTGTTCTACAACTCCTCTTGAACGTGCGTTGCTTGTTCAAAGAAAAAAAAGTTATTTGTAGGGAGCTCCATTAGTTTGACAGTTTAAATATAGACTTTCCCCCCCTAGTTCGGACATACTTGTTGTTTTTTGCTTCAAATTATTTTCTTTTCAAATAGATTATATTACCAAAGACCACATTATAAATGTCCGAAAAGTTATTTAGAATTAATTGCGGTTACCAAAACTACGACTGGGGTAAGATTGGTTCCTCTTCTGCCGTGGCCCAATTTGCGTCGAATTCCGACCCTTCAATGAAGATAGATGAATCTAAACCATATGCCGAATTATGGATGGGTACTCATCCTTCGGTTCCATCAATAGCAGTCAACTTACCTGAACAAAAGACTTTACGTGAATTAATAACTTCGAATCCAGAATTTTATTTGACTAAATCTAATATTGAAAAGTTTGGATCGTCACAAGAATTGCCGTTCCTTTTTAAAGTTTTGTCAATTGAAAAGGTCTTATCTATTCAAGCTCACCCAGATAAACAGTTAGGAGCACAATTACACGCAAATGATCCGAAGAACTATCCCGATGATAATCACAAGCCTGAAATGGCTATTGCCGTAACCGATTTCGAAGGTTTCTGCGGTTTCAAACCTTTAGGACAATTATCCAGAACCTTGCAAACAATTCCAGAGTTGAATGAAATAATTGGTGGAGACTTGGTCGAGGAATTTACCCAAGGCATCAAGCCAAATGCTGAATTATCTTCTGAAGATGATCTTAAGAATAGAAAATTATTACAAAAGATATTTGGTAAGTTAATGAATACTCCTGAATCTATTATTAATCAAAAGGCACAAGAATTAGTTCAAAGAGTTCAAGAAGATCCAAAGTTGTTTGAAGCTATTGATCCAAGATTGCCTCAGTTAATTCAAAGATTAAACAAACAATTTCCAAATGACATTGGTTTATTCTGTGGTTGTCTCTTATTGAATCATGTCGCACTTAACAAGGGTGAAGCTATGTTTTTACAAGCCAAGGATCCTCATGCTTATATTAGTGGTGATATTATTGAATGTATGGCTGCATCTGATAATGTTGTTAGAGCTGGTTTCACTCCTAAGTTTAAAGACGTCAAAAATTTGGTTGACATGTTGACATATTCTTATGATTCAGTCGAAAAACAAAAGATGCCTTTACAACCATTCCCAAGGTCCAGTGGTGACGCCGTTAAATCTGTCCTTTATGATCCTCCAATTGCAGAATTTTCAGTTTTACAAACGATCTTTGATAAGAAATCAGGCCAAAAGCAATCTTTTGAAGGATTCCACGGTCCATCGATTATTATCTCCACATATGGTACTGGTACCATTCAGATAGCTGGTGACGAATCTACTAAACAACCAGTTAAAACTGGGTTCGTATATTTTGTCGCACCTAATGTGGAAATTCAGTTGACTTCTGAATCTGAAGATCAAGAGTTTACGACATATAGAGCATTTGTGGAAGCTTAGACTTATTTTATAGAGGGAAGTGTATAATGTGTATTCAAACCATAGAGTTTTTTTTTAGATATTATCTTCATAGTAGAAATATTCCCACACAATCTCTCCCCACAAATAATGGACAATTGGCCCAGAAAAATAAAGATCTCTTAATCAAAAGATTTTTTTTTTGTCCAATACGATCTTCTAAAGATGCTTCTGTTTTATTTATTTTTTTATTACATATTGAAAATTTACAATCTGAATCGATACGTGTGAGGGAAAGAAGTATATTACAACCCTACGCAAACTTTTTTAGCCATTGAAGACAAAAACACATTTGGTGATTAATCAAGTACCAATCCCTCTTTACCTCCAACCGTTACTATCTAAGAAGAGTCAGTTTCTGCTGATACAAACAAAATATTTGATTCAATCAATTTCAATAGCCATGTCAGATACCGAAAAAGACCAAGCTCCAGTAGAAGAGAGGCCAACCAGAGTTCCAGAAACAGAAGAGGAAAGAGCCGAACGTCTAAAAAGGCAAGAAGAAGTCGATTCTCGTTCGATATACGTTGGTAATGTTGATTATCAATCTACTCCAGAACAATTGGAAGAGTTTTTTAATGTTGTTGGAATAATTGAACGTGTCACCATTTTATTTGATAGATATTCCGGATTTCCTAAGGGGTACGCCTATGTTGAATTTGAAAACCGTGATAGTGTCGATCAGGCAATTGAGCAATTACACGGCAAATCATTTAGAGGACGTGAACTAAGAGTTACTGCTAAAAGAACCAATCTACCAGGGTTTAGACTGAGGGGAAGAGGAGGTTTCAGAGGAAGGGGCTCCAGAGGAAGAGGAGGAAGAGGGGGAAGGGGTAGAGGAGGAAACAGAGGCAACTCATCAAGAGCTGATGAAGCTTCTAAACATGAAGATGAAACTGGAGATACCGATCAAGATCAAGGAAACTAATAGTATGATAGTTTCGTAATATCCCACGATGATCACATATTGTTAATTTATAGTTTGATTCGGAATGCTAGGTTTTTCTCCGTCTATACTTAATCCACACACAAAATAGATTAGTTTCACCTTTTTTCTATTACTGCTTCTAATTGGATATCTCGAAATCCCAAGAATATCTTACTGTGAGGTATTTTCTTAGATTTGAAACAATTATTTACAAGTACGCGTCTATATTTGAGTTGATATAGAGTCAGCCGGTGAACAAAAGTGATAAAATTTGGCATGGGACATCTCTTCACTGAAAAAGGATTAAACTAGTAGAGTTATAATTACATCAAATATACAACTAAGAATTCTAAAATGAACTACCTTTGGAATGAATTAATTTGGCAATAGGGGTTTCCCTGGACCTGATAAATCAAAAGATGTCAGAAACGTTTTCAGCGGAAACAATCTTGAATTCGAAGACAAACATGTCTTGGTGAATATTTTGTGGGAATCGATCTTATCTTCCAAGAGTCAACTCTCGGATCGGATGGATGTTTCCACGTAAAAGCATTAAAATTCTTCAAATACGAAACACGGATATTCAATCTCTTTATGCCCTTATCAGATTACCAAGAAGGGTTGATTTGAACTTGGAAACAATTCGTTAAATTTAAACGGCCTCTCAAAACTCTGTTTGAAAACTAAAACCATCGAGCACCATTTACAATCCAGTTTAAAATCGTTGGGTTTAATTGAAACTCCAGTTGGACTACAATTTATTGATCTAAATATATATACTTTCTAGGAATATGCTTTTATTCTCAAATGACCCTCAGACTGCTATCAATTGGTATTTTTTGAGTAAGGTCTAGCACACTGACAAATCCAAAAAAGTGGAAAAGCAAATGGTCGTTATGGGAGACTTCTTATGTTTGTCAATGGTTGCAAAAAAAGCATTTGAACTAAATATAGGGAACTCTGGCCATGACAAAACATATTTTGAGTATGTATTGGCCCTAAATGTTAGCCATGCTACACAAAACAGTCAAATTTTGTTCAACCCGAATAGTGACAAGATCCTTGTTCAAATTCATATAAAGTCAAGGTCCAATTGGGAGTGCATCTTATATGGAACTCAATTCGTCTTGAATAAATATTATCACGTGTTAAGTCACGTGAAATGTCTTTCAAAAGAAATTCGGCCTAGGACTCATCTCTGTAAAATAAAAAAAATTGATTTGAGCTTTCCTATGTTCCGATGCATTAAAAAGTTGATAAGCTATAGATAACCCCTTAAGAGATATAAGTAACCCAAGATGACATCCGTAAGAAAGAGAAAGATGGCACGTTCATCTGTTAGAAAGAATACTAGAAGAGTCAAAGATAAACAAAGAAACATCAATATTCATTCAAATCCTATTATTGCAGCTAATTGGGATAAATCTTTAACTTTACAACAAAATTATAAGAGATTAGGGTTGAGAGCAAAATTGGGGAACTTGGCCGGTGGTGTTGAACAAAAAGTTGAAAGTTTAACTGAAATAAAAGCTAAACGTGAAAAGGATGAAAAAAACCGTGTCCCAACAGTATCTGATATCGAACAAACTGATGATCCAACTAAGATTCCAGAAGGTGAAGCTAGAATAATCAGGGATCCAGAATCAAATGAGGTTATTAAAGTTATTCATGGTACTATGAAAGTTACTAGAAGAGACAGTGATGATGAAAGTGAGGAAACATCCGTTGTAAAGCAATTAGAAGATTATGCCAAAAGGAATAGTCAGATTAAGAAAGAAAGACATATCTCTGAACGAGAAGGTGCATGGTTGAAGAGCTTGTATGAAAAATATGGAGATAATTATGAAAAGATGAAATGGGATAAGAAATTAAATATTTATCAACAAACTGCAAGTGATCTTAAAAGAAGGATCACTAAGTGGAAAAAGGCAAATGACATTAATTAACTCTCTTTATAGACTTCTATAACTAAATTTTGTAACATAGCATGTAAGAGTTATATTCTAGATGGCAAGTTTCTTACTAGGATTTTATCTATAATATCACTCATAATTGGTTTCAATTCACATTCATCATATAAATCAATCAATTTTTGTTTCCCTTCCATCTCTTCATTGTCTTGCATCTCAATCAACTCAACAAAATGAGGGTCTATCGGTATGTTGCCTAAAAAGGGCAACTCTAGCATTTCACTAAGTAGTTTCCCCCCTCCGCTCAGAAATATATTAGTACATTCGGAACAATGAGGGCATATAAAACCAGACATATTCTCAACAATACCCAAAATGTCAAAATTAACCTTTCTGCAAAAATTTATTTCTTTTCGAACATCAGCAGTAGCGACTTGTTGAGGAGTAGTCACTATAATAGCACCATCTAAAGGATGCGACCATCGTAATTCTTCTGCAATTGCAATATGTTCATCAGAAGTTCCTGGAGGAGTGTCAATTAACAAATAGTCCAAGGGTTTAGACCTGTCTCCCCATACTACGTCCTTCAAAAACTGTCTAATCATGGCTGTCTTTTTTGGCCCTCTCCAAACGACGGAATTACCTCGGTCACCTAAGAGAAATCCCAATGACATTAGTGATAAACTGCCTCGTTTATTATCAGATGGATTGTTATATACAGAAACGGGAACCCATCCTTGTGTAGATTGATGAACTTGCTTATTTTCTACTCCAAACATTCGTGGTAATGAGGGGCCTGTTAAATCAATATCCAAAACTCCAACATTGAAACCCTTATCAACTAACGATAATGCTGTTTGAGTTGTAACTGATGATTTGCCAACACCACCTTTACCAGAAAGAATTAAAATGATATGTTTAACATTTTCAAGTGATTTAGGTACTTCCTGAGGAACCCCTCCTTGTTGTTCTTCCATCCTGCTGGTACTCTTCACCTTTAACCGTTTAGTAAGCAACCTTTTTAGTGTGATGAATTTTTTGCGCCTGTCATATGACTTTGAACTAGAAAAAAAAAGAAATATAATGTAGAGTGGTTTGACATGGAGACTTGTTTTTCTTATAGGTTGACTTTCTTTCAACATCTTCCAAGTGTACAAGAAGTTTTGCCAATGAGTTCAAGATATTCAGTGGCTGACTCGGAACAACGAGACTTAAGAACTCAATTATTCTCAACACCCCAAGGAATAAGAAGAGTTCCGCACAGAAATGCATCCCCGTACGATCCTCTGCCAGTGGCCTCGGCAAAGCATCAAGAATCAATGATGCTGACACTAGAATCGCAGAATAATGATGAGATGGACTCCATAGGTCAGAAAGTCACGATTTTGAAGAATTTAGGTATGAAAATGGGAGTTGAGATAAATAAATCGATGAAGATAAATGATGATATAACTAATAATTTCGAAAGAGGGAAAATTACCTTGAAGAACACGTACAATAATATGATAACGATGAGCAAAAGAGCTGGGATAACATGGCGCATGTGGCTATTGGTGTTTACAATTGTATTTCTATGGTTTTTCTGGATATGGTTCTTTTAGATTACAGAAGAGGATGAATACCTCGTTGTTGGTTATACGTTTTCAAGTGGCTTGGATAAAACCGTGTCTATTTTTAATTCTAATAATATAATTTTACAGAATATAAGTTTTCAACCTTGATATAGACCTAACACTGTGATGATCACTTGTGTCTTCATTAAAATTTTCACTTTCAGAGAGATCAGCACTATACTCTTCGAAGAACTCTGGATCATTCATCGATAAAATCATCCCTGTGACGTTAAAATCGGTTATTTCATTATCTGTCTTTGATCCAAAGGCATCATTTACAGCAGAAATTGCACTTCTTTCGTCACTTACCTTCTCGTTAAATGCGTCGGTTACAATTCCTGCTTTTCTATACGGGGAGTTCTCTTTAGAAAACTTGAACGACTCTTTACCTTTTAAAATAGATCTTTTGGGTTTTAAAATATGATGAGAAGGTTTATGTTTTGGGGTAGGTGAAAGGTCCTTGGAGTATGTCATTCGAATTTTAGCATTACGATCAACTTTTTTGTTTTTCAATATAGTCTTCTTTTTCTTTTGTTGCAAGTTTGATTTCAAATTAGAATAATATCTGTTTGTATGCATCACCGTGGAAATGCTGTTCAGATGCTCCAAACTTTCGTCATTTGAAGAGTCGGAATCGGAAGAATCCGTGCTTAATATTTCTCCTCTTTCAATTGAATTATCATCGATTCCAGAGATGTCTTCGTCATCTTCAGTATTCAACCCGGATGAATTCCATAGAGACTCGTCATCACTGCTTAATCGCAAATTTTCTAGTAGTGATTCAGCAATGATCTTCCGTGCATCATCATGTTCACTAATTTCTTTATGCTTGTCATTACAAGCACATTCGGTGTTATTGGCATTCTTAAATGATTCAGATGTTATTGGGGCACCATTGATCCGTAATTTCTTAAAATGGGAAGTTTGCAAGGACAGTTTAATAGTGGCTTCTGATTTCATTGTCAAAATATTGGAAAACGGCCATGTCGAATCTCTTACTGAACCAGAATCTATATATTTGGGATTAGAAAGTAACTGGGAATAAAGCAACTTTAATGGGTTGCTGGGATTATGAAATGAGTTCTTATTTCCAGTATGTACTTTTAAATTATTATCCGATAGGGTTTTCTTGTGATACTTGCGTGTTTGAACTTCCCGATATTTTGAGATGCTATTGGAAATAAATGATTCAAACGCAGAAGGGTCCATATCATCATCCTCGTTTCCATTAGCTTCAGGTAAGGACTGTGAACTATTCTCTAGCACACCGAAATATTTTGGGGTCTGTGGCTCAGGACGATAAGGTTCTGGAGTATAATGCTCGGGAGAGCTAGGTTCTGGAGTGTGAGGTTCCGGGGTATGAGGCTCCAGAGTATGATGTTCCGGAGTATGAGGCTCCAGAATTTGAGCTTCAAGTTGATGGTCAATCACGTCAGAATTTAAACGGACAGAAGTTGAAATTTTCCTTTCGGGAGTACCGGCAGTAAGAGGTTTGACTTCCGCGTCAGTAGAGGCGATACCGGAAACTATGACTTCGTCAAAGTAACCTTCTTCAACACCTTCAATCCCATCTCTATATTGCATGCTTTCCGAATTTACTGGTTCTGACTCTCTGGGTTGATTTGATTGTAGGAGTTTATATGTATTTGGATACATGAACATCTTTGTATTATTCTTTGTAGATAAACAATCTCCATCTGCATGTATCTTTTTATCAATCATCGATAATCTGGTTATCAAGTTGTTTATCTTACTGCCTGCAGTGATTGTACATTTTAGTAGTCGATTGACTTCTGAATCTATCATGTTTGAATCGATATTATCATTTCTAGATGAATAAACTGCCTTGGTTAGTTTCTTTCGTCGACTCTTAATTGATTTATTTAAAGAATGTGTCAATTTTGCAACTTCGATGTTCTTAAATTGTATCTTTTGTTCAACTGATAGGTTATGTTTAATTCCCAATCGTAAGTCATTTTGATAGTTGGCTGTCACGTTGAGTAAATCATCAATTACTTGTTGAGACTCTGCTTGAAGAACGTTGTTTAGCACCGTATCCAATTGGAAAGCCTCAATTGGAGGTAGAAGTGAAGATGGTTGTTGGTTAAATTTTGGTTGAAACTTCTTAAAGTTGGAATTGCTTCCTTTCCATCGTTTAGAATGACCGATGGAATCATCTTGTTGTCCAACCGACGGATTCATGACTCTTTTGCTACAATTATAGCTATATTTTCTGTTTATATCAATTCTTAATCGTGAATGCCTTAGTTGCTCCGATTCTTCACTTCTACTTCTGCTTGTTGTTTCTTCTTATGCATGCTCTTCTGTTCAAAAAAATGAATTTTTATGTCTCACAAGATTTTAAATGTATTGTATATTTTTTTTCAATGAGAGATATACGAGTATCAAACCAGCCCCCTTACAAAGCATTTCAACT
>LQHL01001634.1:0-22160 GCA_001655755.1 Hemisphaericaspora haegerdaliae
ATTTATTATTTTTATTTTAATTATTAATATTTTTAAAGTCGACAGACGCGAATTCAAATTACACGAAAAGTTGAATTTTTGAAAATTTGTTCTATTTTTATTTTAGTCAAGTTAACCTGAACCTTATATTTACATTATTATTAATACTATTACTACTATTATACACCACCTTTTTTAGTATACCTGAAATTAGGAGAGATTTTCTATATTTGTACCCCACTTTCCTTCTACCAGCCTCCTTAGAATCTCCAGTTTTCATCTGCAGACTCAATTGCCCATTTAAACTTATCTCTTAAAGTCTTTGTGAACAACTTCTCAATTGGAACTCCATATCTTTTAGAAAACATCACTGTTAATCTTGGATCGATATAATTCATCTTGGAAGTACCCAACGAAACCTCTGAATTATCTTCTTTATCCTTTAATTGTAAAGATGTTGTTGTGTACCTATTTTCAACAGTTTCAATCTGTTGTTTTAATTTTTCAATATCGTTAGGCTTTCCAGTCATATTTGGTACACCCGTCTTCAATTCTTTCTTGTACTCTTGTTCTAATTCATCAATCTTAGCCAATTTATCCTTAATATCACCCTTAGTTAATAATGGTTTCTTTTCCAATTTCAATTTTTGATTGTCTCGTTCTAATTTCTTAAGTACTTGTTCACGTTGTCTCTGGATAATAGTGTGATGGATATGCTCTTCATCTTCCTTAACCAAATCATCTATTTCTTCAAAAAATTTCGGATCTTTCTTTCTCAACTTAGGATTAAGTTGCAAAATCATTCTCTTCAACCTAATCTTCTGCCATAGTAATTCTTTCAATTTATCATTAATCTTTTGCACTGAACTACCATGATTTTTAGAAACTGTACGCTGGTGATTACATAAAATTGCAACAGTTCTATTAGCTGCATTGAATCGGACAACTTTTTCAGCAACAGTACCCTCATTAGGAATCAAATCTAATTGATCTTGCATAGTCTTAGATGCATTATATGTACGGAAAACTTTTGCTGATAAACCCTTCATATATTTCTGTAAATGTTTATTCAAAATCGATGGATTGATTCTATCAAATAAATCATCACCTGGTTGTTTTGGAGATTTCTTAAATATTCTTAAATTCTTAAAAACTTGTTTATCAACTTCAACTTCTTGATAAAATCTAATGGAATCCTTACCCAAGAAATCAAAAATAACTTTGTTTGGAGGCTTTAATGTAACATGCTCAAATCTAAGTGAACAACAACCTACAGTATCTGCTTCATCGTCACCTTTTTCTCCACCTGCTCTTAATGCGAATACATCAATCAAATAAGTGGCAGATGCCATTTGTCTATCTTGCATAACTTCCGACTTAAGCATTTTAGTATAATCTTGACGGATTTCATCTATATGATTTCTTAAACTTCTTGCAGTTTCAAACTTCTTAAAATCAGATTGACCTTTAACTGAAGAAGATGCTGCAAATCTAACATATTTAAAGGAATCAGCAATATTTTCTTTCCACATAGCTAACCAGGTGACAGTATTGTCATGCCTAATTTTACCCCATTCTTTTCCATTCGGTGGCTGGGGAATCTCACAATCTTTACTAAGGTTAAGTGTGACATCTTCTGGATATACTCTTCTCTTCAATTTACCTGTCTTTGGGTGAGCACCACGACCACGGAATAATCCAGGAGGTTCAATACGGAAGTTTCCAACTAATTCCTTTCTACCATTAAGATAACATGTTTTGAATGGTTCTTCCAATTTTTCCTTTTCCTCCTTTAGACGCTTCTTTTCTTCTCTAGACATTGCCTTCTTTTCTTCTCTTAGTTTTTCGAAATAGGCATACATTTTAGAAAAATCCATCTTTTCAAACAGTTTAAATTCAACTTCATTGTATCCACATTCTTTGACTACTTGCAAGAAATCTTCAAAGAAATTCTTTTGAAAAGTTGGGTTTTTAGCATGCTCAGTTTCCAACATTGCTCCGTAAAACCCAGCAACTTCTTCAGCTGCTGGTGGTAAATTAACCGGCTTCCCATCATAGTACAATTTGACATATGATGGCAATGGTTCATATTCCGGTGGGAACATTACACCATTATGTTCCAACAGTTCCCATTTTTGTTCTCCATCCAAGTCTTGTGCTTCCCACCATTTGAAGGTTTCTCCTTCAGTTTCCTCGTCGTTTTCCTTTTGGGAGCTTGAAAGTGGTGTTTCTTCCTTGACTTCTTTCTTAACTACTTTCTTCAGCTTTGTTTCCTTTTTGACCGCCTTTTTGGGAGTCGCTGACTTCTTGGGACTAGTAGAGGGTTCCTTTTTAACTGTTTTCTTCTTCGGACTAGTCTGGGAATTCCCATTCTCTGTTTTCACTTTTTTCTTGGGAGTTGAACTTGATGACCCATTCATAACTTTTCTTTTCTTAATCGGTAAGTCGTCTTCATAATCTTCATCTTCGCTTACTATTTTCTTGTGAACATGCTTCCTTGAAACTTTATGTAATGGTATGTCATCATCTTCACTGTCATTGCTGACAGAACTTGGAGATGTTGAGCTAGTATTGTTCACTTGAACTTTATTCTTTTTAGGAATTCTTGAGAGAACTATTTCGTCATCATCTGAGGAATAACTCATGTTGATACAATCGTTGGAAATTCTTGAGAGTGCTTGCTGTGACTCGTAATTCTGAAAGTATATGGAGCGATTACTATTCAATGAAACCAACCTAGATGATCTAACTGATAACAGATATGAAGTATTCAATAGCAAACTTCTAGACGAACGAAATAAGCTGTTAATAGTGAAAGTGATAGTAGAATCTAACTAATTAATCGCAATATGCTTGTCAAAATATGACAGAAGACCTTAAAGGGAAAAAGAAAAAAAAACAAAAAGAAGGATTGAAAGGGAAGAAAAAAAAAAAAAAAGAAAGAAAGAAAGAACCAAATTAAAACAAGGGAGGTGCATAGAAGAAGACAATCAAAAAGAACACACGGAGACAATACAATAGAAAAAGAGACTCATAGAATTGACGCGACATCATATTTTATAAGAGAGAAAGAAATATTTTTCCTATTGGTTTGAATAAATTGAACACATCACAAACTACAATACTTTGAAACGGTTGTAGATGCACTAACTTCAGCATACTATTCTTTAGGCTCCAAATGTTGGGGCTTCACGCAAACACTCTACCTCACGTTACTAACAAAAAAATTAGACACTCCTGCATATAAAGTGATGGATATACGCGTTATTCCAAATGCTTTGGGGTTATCTAGAATTGGTAAACACTCACACACTCTTTAAACTATTTTCTGAAGCAAACAATTGACTTTATTTAATTTGCTTTAACTGTATTTCACAATGCAATCAAACTATAGTCGCGGCTCGTTTGAGAAAATTCAAATATAAGCAACAAGAGAACGTAAGGGAGGATTGTTTTGTAAAATTTGTAAAGCTTTCTTTTTGGAACATAATGTTGCCTTGAGTTTGAATAAGCCAACCTTTACTTATCCTGGTTAGATTCCAGTTTATGAGAGTCGAAGTATACAAAGCCAGGTTTAAGTGCTTTTTTTTTACTTGTATCTATAAGTACGTTGAAGTCAACATAGAGTATTGTAGTTTTCTGTTTTTTTCGAAAGTTTTTGCAATATTTTTCTGAAATTATCCTTTCCTACTTTGAAAAGATACATACTTACAAATATGACATGTACTTCAAGATGATAAGTGGAGAGCATTTTTCACATTTTCAAAAGCCGACTATTGATATTAACACAAAAATGTACACAGTCTTCCGCTGTTGGCCTTAGATTTGTAACAATAGTTCTCTTTAGTGATGATCGTCTCGCACAGAGAGTTCACTTGGTATTGATCATATTCGAGAGTAATATTCAACTTTATCTTCTACATGGACTGCGATTTAGAACGCACAAGAAGATCCAAAAAAATTAATGTGAGCCCAGTGAATGGAAAAAGAAATTCGTTTTCAGCATCAACCACAGTACTATCTCTCTGTCAAAGTCTTTCGGAAATCCTAGTTAAAGAGGCTTCTAGAACCAAATCGGCTTTTCAGCACCTGTGTCAACATCATGTTATAGAATCATATTGATATTTCTAAAAGAAATGGAAAACCAGAACAATAATTCATGAATATTAAGTTTTCGGCTTTCGGCACTAATTTACTGGTTTAGGAAAGCCCGAAATTTCAGCTTGATTGACTTTTACCAAAATTTTGGAAAATATAAATACCACTTCCCAGGAATATTCTATTTTCATCATCCCCTATCATTTATTGAAATACCAACATTTTATCTTTCAAGTAATTGAAATTCAATTATGTCTTCAGCTACTGTTTTTATTTCCGGTGCTAGTGGCTTCATTGCCCAACATATCATTAAGCAACTACTTGAACGAGAATACCAAGTGGTTGGTTCAGTAAGATCAAATACCAAAGGAGAATCGTTAAAAGAGTTAATTCTGTCAGATAAGTTCTCCTACGAAGTTGTTCCAGATATAGCTGCCGAAGGAGCATTTGATGATGCATTGCAGAAACATCCAGAGGCTACCGTATTCTTACACACAGCATCCCCATTTATATACAATCCGAAGGATATTAAGAACGAATTACTCAAACCTGCAGTTGATGGAACCATAAATGCTTTAGCTTCAATTAAGAAGAATGCACCACAAATCAAAAGAGTTGTGGTTACTTCTTCAATTGTTGCTGTCGTTAACTGGACCAAAACTTTAGATGTCGAGAAGATCTATGTTGAAGATGACTGGAATCCAATCACAGAAGAAGAAAGCTTGGAAAATGGAGTATTAGGTTACTTTGGTTCCAAGAAATTTGCAGAATTGGCAGCATGGGATTTTATGAGGAGCCAACAACCAAATTTTGAAATCTCATTCATCAATCCTTCATATGTTTTTGGTCCACAGGCTTATGAAATTAAAAATAAATCTGAACTAAACTTATCTGCCGAGTTGGTCAATTCTGTTGCTAAATTAGGCCCCAATGACAAGATTCCAGAATTAGCTGGTGCCTTTGTTGATGTTAGGGATGTAGCTAGGGCTCATATTGTCGCTTTTGAAAAAGATGATGCAATTAGCAAAAGGTTTTTATTGGTTAGCGAAAAATTTACCAATGAAGGAATTGCTCATATAATTCATCAGCATTTTCCCGAATCTGTAGTACCTGATGGTGATTTGACTAAAGATGTGGAGCAAAAGAGGACCACCTTCGCGGTGGATACATCTAACAGTAGAAAAATCCTCGGGTTTGAATATATGGGTCTTGAACAATCTGTTGTTGACTCTGTTAAACAAATCTTCGGGAGCAACTAAGCGGTCCTAGACTTTTAGTGCAAGTTTTTATAAATTTACTTTAATTGATTGTCATACAATAATGATTAACTCGTTGTAGAAAATTTTTGGTTGAATACCCGTAAAAAACTACTGTGAAGGCAGTGGATCGAAAAAGAAACTTGTTTTCACCATCAGTGGTAATCTTCAATGATGTTTGTGGGGAGTTTTTTAATTCTAATCTTCGAGTTCTGAATAATTCTGAAAATTGTACATAGAAAGAAGGAAGAATGTGAACAAAGGGTAGATCTTGGCACTCTCAATTAAGTTTTTGCGACCAATTAATCGTCCCTACGGATGAACGCACTATTACAATTAAAGAAATCTGAATTTGGTAAGGATTTATATTTTTAAGATTTGCAATCAAAAGCGAAAACCCTTTATTCCTAAAAAGGCTATTAGCGAAAATCAAAAAAGACAAATCCGACCAATGTCACAGGATATATTGTATCTCCCAAAAAGCCCAATGTGGGATACTATGCGAGATAAGGTATTGCCATTTTCACTAAACTCAGATTCCAATCCCTTACCTCACCCAGAGTGTACTGTCGACAGAAGGAAAGGAACAGAGAGGCCCGTTTCCATTAGAGATTTTGATTTCCATTAACGAATAAGAATAGATATTCCACAAAGCGATCAAGCATTCACGAGATATTACCGTAATTGGCAAGAGGCAACGAACTGTCAAAGTATTTTCCATAGTAAATCCGGTGATCTCGGCATATACTTCCATCTGATTTATATTTTTCAAGGCAATTTCTTTTTTTGTGGTTACCACGGCGTTTGTCTCAGTTGAAAAAAATTTCGCGATGACATGCCTTTAGGGCTTCCTCAGTTGGCTTATGTAAAATAAAAACACCGCATAATATTTCAAAAGGGTTCTGACTGTATTTGACATGACAGTTAAAAGCAAGCAAACACGAATTATGTTTTTTAGTTTTGCATTAAAGGGTAGGGAGGTAACAAGAGGGGATACCATTATTGCTTATCTAAAACTGGGGGTAGATAATAAGATGGGGGAATTGAAACTAAAAGAAGCGACCTGAGTTTCAATTATTTTTTCACGTATGTGCTATTGTTTATCTCAAGTTTCTCTCTATCAATTTCGAATTGCAGTACAAATTCTAAAAAGGCTTCTAATGGAATTTCCCAATTCAAGATTGAATAAAACCTTTGAATGAAAGACAACCAGTCAATACTTTCATAACATACTATACATACTCGATTATAGTACATCTGTGGCTAGTGTAGCAAACTTGACAGCTCAAGAAATTCTACTGAGAAGAAAAGTTTTCCGTTCAACCTGACAGTTCAGATCGTGACACAAAATAATAATTACCATTGATGCATGAAAAATGGAAATTCCTTTATCTTAAAATTAATTATTAATGACTCGATTGTAACAATAAAAAGAAACTAGCATTTACGAAATTGAAGTTAAAATTTTTTTTAAAAATGATATAAATATTTCATTAATTCCCACCTCTACTGGTCCCCCCCCTGAGGAGTTAGCCCTTCCAACTTTAGTCCCATTGTTCTTTATTACATCGTTTTCCAAATATGACTCAGGACTACGAAAAATATGCATCGAGCTCTACTGAGTCTCACCTTAGAGATATACATCCTGCTGGATCAAGCACAAATCACAAGGAAAAGGAAAAACCACAATTTGTAGATGCTGCCGAGTTAGAATTCGAAGAACCTCCGTCTTCTGATGAAGAAGTTAGAAGAAACTTAAAACCAAGACATATTTCCATGATTGCCCTTGGTGGTACTATAGGTACTGGTCTTTTTATTTCTACGGGTGGTGTCATTGCTGCTGCTGGTCCTGTATCTTCCTTGTTTTCATTCTTATTTATGACTACTTTAGCATTCTCAGTTACTCAATCCTTAGGGGAAATGGCAACTTTGATTCCAATCTCCGGTTCATTTGTTCAATTTGTTACTAGATGGTGTTCACCTTCCTTAGGTGCTGCCAACGGTTGGAACTATTGGTTCTCTTGGGCCATTACCTTTGCCTTGGAATTATCTATTGTTGGTCAAGTCATTCAATATTGGACTGATGCTGTACCCTTAGCTGCTTGGATCACAATCTTTTTGGTTATTTTGACTGCGTTCAATTTATTCCCAGTTAAGTATTATGGTGAAGTTGAATTCTGGGTTGCTTCTATTAAAGTTGTTGCAGTTGCTGGTTGGATTTTATATGCCTTCATTATGGTTTGTGGTGCCGGTCAGACTGGTCCTGTTGGTTTCAGATATTGGAGAAACCCAGGTGCTTGGGGTCCTGGTATTTTAGTCACAAGTAACATCCATACTGGTCAATTCTTAGGTTGGTTATCCTCTTTAATCAGTGCCGCATTTACCTTCCAAGGTACTGAGTTAGTTGGTATATCTGCAGGTGAAAGTGCAAATCCAAGAAAATCTGTCCCAGCTGCTATTAGAAAGGTCTTATACAGAATCTTGATCTTCTACGTCTTATGTATCTTATTCCTTGGTTTATTGGTTCCATATAATGATCCAAAATTATCTGACGGTGGATACACTTCAACTTCTCCATTTATCATTGCCATGAACAACTCTGGTACTAAGGTCTTACCGGATATTTTCAATGCCGTTATTTTAGCTACTATTATTTCTGCTGGTAACTCCAACATTTACTGTGGTTCTCGTATCCTTTATGGTTTAGCTCAATCTGGTGTTGCACCAAAGTTCTTCACTAGGGTAAACAAAGGTGGTGTTCCATACATTGCTGTTCTTTTCACTGCCGCCTTTGGTGCATTGGGTTACTTAGCTTGTTCCGAACAAGGTAACAATGCTTTCAACTGGTTATTAAACATTACTGCTACCGCCGGTCTTATCGCTTGGGGTTGGATTTCGTACACTCATATCAGGTTTATGAACATTCTCAAGAGCAGAAATATTTCCAGAGACTCATTACCATTTAAGGCTATGTTTATGCCATGGAATGCTTACTATGCTGCTATTACAATTTTCATCTTAGTTTTCATTCAAGGATTTGCCGTCTTCTGGGATGTCACACCAGCTGGATTCTTCACTGCTTATATTTCCGTGATTCTTTTCGTTGTCACTTGGGTTTTCTTCCATTTCTTATTCAACGGATTTGGTAAGAAGGCCTGGTCTTGGTCCAGTTTCCTAATCCCATTAGAACAATGTGATATCGACTCCGGTGTAAGAGAAATCGACGATATGGAATTCGAAGAACATGTTCCTAAAAACCTTTGGGAAAAGTTCTGGGCAGCAGTTGCATAGATTTTCAACATTTGTCAAACTTGATATTTATATTTGTACATTTTCAGTTCTCAGCATGTTTTCAGTTACGTTTTTTTTTTTGTTTTTACGATGTATAATAATTAATTTAAATTCATATTAAATTGAATTAATACTTAACAATTGTAGCATTCATATGAAGTTTAATCCAAAACATTAAGTTGAATGGAATCAGATGATTTATGTGAAATATTACTTAATTCAAAATCTCAAGGGGAAGGTGTCAAACTTTATACTTTAGCATATACTTTGAATAATAAAAATCATCAGAACTACTTTTTGTCTTGTATTTCTAAAGCATACTTTAATATTGCTTCATTGTGCTTCAATTATAATCAAAAGCTTCAAGAGAGTTTTTAAAACAATAGATAAAACAAATCGCTAGGGAAGAGAATTTTCTAATGAATAAATGCTGTTTATTGCAAGAACAAAAATGGTCGCTAGTCATCAGTAACAAGCACACGACAAGGTTTTTCTTGATGCAAAGAATCTTGTTTGTTTTGAAAAGTATGGGGAAATTGGGTTTTTACTTTTTTTCTTTCACAGGCGATTTCCGATTTCCAACAAATGATTAGACATACATATACAAATGTCCTGATTCTGATTATATTATGACAAACTAATAATAAAATATTGGTGTACAATTAGGGGTTTGTTATATTCCAATTCTCTCTTTTAGATCTAACCCTTCCTCCATAATTATACTCTCTTTCAATTAGTCCTACTTGAGGCAGATATTTTCTTGGTTAGAATTGATTGAAATAAACCATGGCAAGTACATTCTTGGAAATCGACAAATTAAGACCCAGAATACATTTCCCGGATGCATTCTTATTATTATTAGTATTCTTTGGGTAAACATTTCTATTTATTTTCTTGAACAGAACAAGAAAAGCCAGTTTTGTGTTATTTTAAAATCCACCTACTAAATATTCATTGTTCATTGATAACAGATTATTTATAACAGATCAGTGATAGCAGCACTTGCCCCAAGATTGGGATTTTGATTGTGTATGTCTGAATAAATGTGCATGAAACGAAATCAATAGAACAAGCTTGCCAAGAGATAACTTCTATATTCAGTGAAACTCCGAAAATGATAAGCAAATTTTATTATGAGAGAACTTGGCCCAGAAAATAATTTAGTCCCTTTAGTTGAAAGCCACTTACGATTAGTATAATTATTTTTGAAGGGATTTACAATCTTTTCATTATAAACGAATCATGCAAGAAAGTGTACCGCTCTAATGGAAATATAAGAAATTTTTTTGACTATTTTCTTCCAAAACTTAAAAATTTTTCACTTTTTGTTATCAAGGATAATTAACATATATAATACCCAAAGGAGTTCAATTGTCAAATTAATATATAAAAATTTGTAGGAATTGTAAATTCTCTTCTAGATATCTATTAAAGAACCAATGAGTCAACAACTCAACACGTTAACAGTCAATGAATCTCCGCTGTCGAAGGAAGCATATAGCCTCGGAGATGAAGAAAAAGCCACCCAATTTGTTGGACCAGACGACACTCTGGAAGATGAAGAAGCTCACGTCAAAAGAAACTTAAAGGCCAGACATGTCTCAATGATTGCGCTTGGTGGTACCATTGGGACTGGTCTCTTCATTTCTAGTGGTAGTCTTCTTGCAAGATCTGGTCCAGCATCGGCATTAATTTCCTTTATCTTCATGTCTTCTTTGGTCTTATCAATCACTCATTCCTTGGGTGAAATGGCAACATTAATCCCAGTTTCGGGTTCATTTATTCAGTTTGTTACAAGATGGTGTTCACCTGCATTAGGAGCAGCAAATGGTTGGAATTATTGGTTCTCCTGGGCCATTTGCTTTGCTTTGGAATTGTCTATTGTTGGTAAGGTAATCCAATATTGGACGACTTCAGTTCCATTATGGGCTTGGATTACAATTTTCTTTGTCCTCTTAACCGCAATCAATTTGTTCCCTGTAAAACATTATGGTGAAATTGAATTTTGGATGGCATCCATAAAAGTTTTTGCAGTTTTCGCATTCTTATTCTATGGCCTCATTATCGTTTGTGGGGCTGGGAAAACAGGTCCTATTGGTTTCAGATATTGGAGAAACCCAGGTGCTTGGGGTCCTGGTATATTAGTTGAAGATAACATCCGTACTGGTCAATTCTTAGGTTGGATTTCGTCAATTATCAATGCGGTTTTCACTTTCCAAGGTACTGAATTAGTCGGTATAGCAGCTGGTGAAGCCCACAACCCAAGAAAAACAGTACCTGCTGCTATTAAGAAGGTTTTGTACAGGATCTTAATTTTCTTTATTGGGTCAATTTTCTTCATTGGAATGTTAGTTCCATACAACGACCCAAGATTAGAAGGTAACGAAGGTGATTACACTAGAACTTCACCATTTATCATTGCAATGGATAATGCAGGAACCAAAGTCTTACCGGATATTTTCAATGCAGTTATTTTGACGACAATTATCTCAGCAGGGAACTCCAATGTTTATTGTGGATCCAGGCTTCTTTACGGGTTAGCCGAGTCTGGGGTTGCTCCAAAGTTTTTCTTAATTTCATCTAAAAAAGGTGTCCCTTACGTATCAGTTCTTACCACAGCTGCATTTGGTGCCTTGGGGTATTTGGCCTGTTCAAAAGAAAAAGGACAAGATGCATTTAATTGGTTGTTAAATATTTCAGCAACAGCGGGGCTTATTGCATGGGGGTGGATCGCGGTGACCCACATCAAATTCATCAATGTCTTGAAAAATAGGGGTATAAGCAGAGATTCATTATCATTTAAAGCTAAATTGATGCCATGGGCTGCCTATTATGCTGCTACCATGTGTTTCATTTTAGTGTTGGTTCAAGGTTACGATGTTTTCTTTGACTTTGATGTTAATACTTTCTTCATCTATTATATCTCCGCAATCTCCTTTGTCACTGCATTTATTTTCTTCCACTTCTTTTTTAATGGGTTCGGAAAGAAGGCATTTACAAAAGTAGCTTTTTGGATTCCGTATGATCAGTGTGACATTGACACAGGTGCAAGAGAGGTTGATGAAATGGTCTTTGAAGAAGCTCCGGCTAAGAATCTCTGGGATAAATTTTGGAGATGGGTTGCTTAGGTGAGAGTGGAAAGTTTTATATTCTTTGTTTTATTTAGTAGTGATTTTGAATGCAAGACTGTTTTAATTTCTAAGGCCAACCTTCATAAATTGTTACCTTCTGTTGAAAAAGGCCATTGCAATCTTCTGAATCAAATTGAATGCTTTTCTCATGGTAGTGTTTTGTAGAGATTAGTACACTTTTTACAACTAACATTTTAAGAAATATTTAAATACAATAATATTATACAAAAGAGCCCCCTAGAAAAACTTCTAATTCAAAAAATTTAAATAAACTAGTAATCAGTAAATCACCAATTAGACATTCGTCTCATTCGTCTATTAGTATAAGACAAAATTTCCTCTTCCTGAGGTAACACCAACGGTACAACCATCGGTACCACCATTGTAAACACCGTTTACATAAACACAATTCCCGCTCACAGAAGAGCCTTGGTCAGCGACAATTTTGACATTGAAATTTAATGGGGTTCTATTGTTTGGGTTTGGAATCAAAGACAAGTAAGCAATACCGTTATCGTAACCAGCACCAAAGTTAATTGGAGCCCAATTACCGATTCCTGAGCCTGGAGTGCCCCAAGCACAACCGGTTTGCCAATCAACACCTGCATCGTTAACGTAATATTGTGCAGAAGTTAAACCACCTCTCCATCTGTAGTAAGTTTGTTGATCAACGACCGTAATAGGAGAAGTCTGGCCTCCACCAACAACAGTTGGGATAACCATGTTTTCAGTTCCTGGATAATCAGTTCTGCAAATAGCTACAGTTTGGGCTAAGGTGTTTTGAACGATGGCTTTATCCACACCCCATTCACATAAGTAGTTTGATCTGGCATTTGTCTTGTATAACTTTCCACCCTTACAGAGTAAACCACCAACCGAGACACCATTGGCCGGTTGAGCATCTGGCCATTGAGTCTTGGACATACCACTTTGACAAGCATAAGAACAGAACGAACCTTCTCTACAGTTACCACCTGTAGAAGTATCGGTGTTATAAATACCGGACCAACCACCGAAACCCAAGTGATCTAAAGAGATAACACCTTGACCAACTGGGAATTGGTCACAAGAGTAAACTCCATCTGGGAATTCTTGAGTTGGGTTTTGGTAAGCCGATAAATCACCCTGTATACCATTATTAGTACCTGGGGCAGGAGCAGGAGCAGAAGGAGAAGCAGAAGGTGCTGCTTGTTGTGACGTTGAAGGTTGTTGTTCTGGGTTCAGGGTTTGAACAGAAGAAGTTTGTGGTAATTGTGAACTAGTTGGGGGAGTTGAAGGGGTAGTAGGAACAGGACCAATAGTGTTACCTTGACCATCAACGGTAACAGTAACATATTGGTAATCGTAGACAACGGCTCTCTTATGCTTATGATGGGCATGATATTTTGTTGAATCGCAGTCGGCTCGCTTTTCATTGTGCAAAGCTGGTGCAGCAAGCGATAACGTGGCAAAGGCTAATATTGTAGCAGTAGTAAATTTCATTGTGTTGTAAGCTAATTCTAAAAAAGTAAGGAGTGACTATAGGTTAGTTTGTTAGTTGGAAAACACTTTATTTAAAAAGAAAGAAAGAAAGAAAGGAAGTAAACAATTTTATAAATTGTTTTTTTGAAAGGAGGTTTTGGTTTCATGGTTGTTTGCTTGGTGTATACATTAAGCCATCAGGTTTGAATTAAAGTTGTTTTGATTTTATGACGAGATGCGAAATGTTTTAACTGGCAATTTCGTGTTTTTGTGTAACAAAAGTTATTTTTTTTTTCTTATTAATTAACCGGAATTGAAAACTCACGCGAATTTATTTTTCTTGTGGTATTTCCCCCCTTTCAGGATTTTAATTAGCATTGTCACCTTTTCGTATTCAAACAACCCACATCGTATTGAATAAATTCACGACCGGAATTAACTCTTACACGAAAGTAAATTTGCGCAATCCCATTGTTCTATTAGAAAGGCATCCAAAGTATGACATAATGGCTTATGTGAGTAATTTAGTCATGTACTGAATTTACACTCTCAGTGAGTTGATGAAGCGGTGTTGTAGTGCTTTGAAGTCCAATGTGCCACTGAATACAAGGTTGTACTAGTAAACATACCAAGATTTCCTTTCTTTCTCAATTAATTTTGTGATCTCGGCTACATACCTGTAAAAAATTGAATATTAATGTGCGAACTTAGCCGGTTAGCAAGATAATTCAATCAACGACTTAACCATCAACTAAACTTTTTCGAATGTTGCATGGTTATTTACCATAACGTATACCTATGTGAATATATATAGACACATCTATCCTACCTTCATGGTCCATTATTGAAATGGGCCTTCTCTGGCTGGTGTTTTTGATTGCATTTGTCTGTAAAGCCAGCAAGTAATGAGAAACGATTTCCGAGGGTCCAGAAAAGTACAAACCAGCACTCCAAGAAAATAAAATTAGTTTTTTGATTTAACACGAAACAAAATATTTTTTCGCTAAGAAAATCGCACTTGAAAAACTTTTTTTATTTATAAAAAAAAAATAAATATTGCAGCATACAGCAGATCGTGAAAAAGATTGTTGCCTGTTTCCCACAAATGGTTAAAATGGTGGTACAAAAAGAGACTGTAAAAATAAGGTGGTAAAAATAAAAAGCAGAATAACTACTGAATCGGACCTAGATCGACCTTGATCCTTTTTTCGGTTTATCTAGCATATACAATTATGATTTTTTAAGGATAAGAAGGAAAAATCAGGTTTAGTTAAACAGAGGCAATTTCAAAGTCTTTGAAAAAAGAAACCCAGTTGTTGTTTAGAATTCTATTCCAAAAACTCTTTTGGATATCAATAATGCAATATTAGGCTTAGATATGTAATAGTGAAGAAAAGCGTTTAGTTCTTCCTTCTGTTTTGACAGGAGTGGACAAGTCCATATATTTGGTACTCATTAGTTTTATCCCTATGATGTATACGTTTGCTGGGATATTCACCTTTGAAGTTGAAAACTATGAAAGCCGAGAAATAAATTGAAACTCAGTTTATTTGGTGAAGAATATCCAATAGATCTGAAGTATCGTAATAGGAAGTTACTTTTCTTTTTTGGGACTTAAGCGGAATCAAATTTCTGGGGTAAACAAAAACCTTAATTTTCTTTGTCAATTTACCAAAATGGGATATATCATTCTTGAGATGATCGAAAACTAGACATGCCATAGAAAGTAAACCTCACAATGACCAGCGAAAATAAGCAAATTTCTGCTTTGAAGTTTGTTTAACGTGGTGCCAAAATTAAACAGCTACATGGAATGCCCAGAAGTTCGTAGTTTTTGATATCCACCGACCAATTAAACCTTCCAGCCCCAATGTTCCACCGTAGGTTTTGTTATTTTGGTTGACATCTGCATAACAAGAAAATAACCGAGAAATACTAATAACTTTCATAGAACAACCAAAAACCGCCTTAGTAAGATAAGGTGGAGATAGAGTGAGGCGTTTTATCTATATGGAAACTTTTTTTTAAGATTGGAACCGTTAAAAAGTTACTAAAATAAGGTGGTTTTGGTGACGAATCTAATCTAACATTGCCCAATTCACCTCAATTTGGCCAGTCTTTAAACTTGTAGGCTCCTTTTGGCTTGTTGTTTTCCAAAGAAGTTTCATTTCTGAAAACTTTTCGTCATCCTCTGCAAACTCTTCGTCATAGTCTGAACCATGTTTGTTCATTATACTTATTGTTACATGTTGTTTTGCACTTAACTATTCGACTATATGGGTCTTGGTTCGGTAAGGATACCTATAAATTTAGGTGTCGGAAGACTGTCAAAGTCAGTTGAGACAATTAAAGGAGATATTTATTGGGCGTACATCCAACTTATCAAACAACGAGACACTACTACCACTAATTTCGAACTCAAGTTGAAATCCTATTCTGCGTGTCAGTAAATAGTAACTTAGATATTAAATACACTATAGCCACATAATGACCATCTAGAGGAAAATTCCAGTTGTGCAAGTAGTAAGATGAGATTCAAAGTCCAAACAATAATCCGTGTGAATGATATGTGAATCGAAGTTCTCTTAAATTAGAAAAGTTTTCGTGTATGGAATATTTATAAATTGCATCCTGACCATGGGCAAACATTCCATGTTTAAATCTGATCTTTCCAAGACTAAACATATCTCTTTACATTTTAAGCTAGAAGCAGATACTCCTTCGTTCTAAGAAGATGAAGTTTCATTATATTTTTTTCAATACACAGCATTTCTACAAACTAAATCTTAACAACTAGAATAGTTGACTCAAATGGGCAGTATAGTAACTATTGTTAGATTGGAGATACTTCAAAACAAAGAAGCAGAAAATGCATGTAGAGTCCTAACATGCGTGTACTCTTGGGAAATGAAAGAAGACTATCTATAGAACAAATAAATGGTTCTAGGTGAGATAATCACTAGGGCAGATGAAACAAAATTCCCTCAAGATGGAGATAACAAATTCAAATTCCACAGATGTTACTAGTTGAACTGAACTGATCTCCAAAAAGGCTATGAAATTCAACAAGGTGTCTCGTTGGAAATCTTTCAAAAGAAGTAATCCGAAATTAACGATGAATTATATGAGTTTCAAATTCTGGTACTATGTACGCAAACGACGGCATTTGATAGAGATCGGTTTCGAGCAGGGTAGTGACCTCAACCTGTGTTGGAGATCCCTATGCTTTGGTGGTTGCAAACGTACACACAGGTTTGTTTGAGAGGTAAGAATTGCTTTTTGAGAATAAACGGTTATTTTTTATGCGCGTCGTATATTCTCAACGTATTTAGTCATTAAACAGGTGATTTATTTTTGAGACCTTTCTGAAACTATTTTCAGGGATAAATTTGGATTGTCTGTTGAACTTGAGATTAATGCCATAAAAAAAAGGGATTAAGAGCTTGGTCGTTCAAATTATATATCGACAAGCACTGATACTAAGTATAAAACAGTTCAATTGTATTGCAACCTCTTCTTTGTATTAAAACACGTTAAGGAGAGGTCAACTAAATTAATTTATAAAATTAATTACTAACGGGATTACTTTATATTAATCATTTTACTCCTGGTTCGCCAAATATTTTTTAAATAGAATTAATTATCTTTAATTGGGCATTTTACTTTCAGGAATTTTTGTTTTACATAATTTTACTTGTACAGTGATTTTACAATTCTTAGTGGAAAATTGGGGGTATTTCCAACATTTGTCACCAAGGGATGAAATTGACAGGTGGAAATTGTATTTTTTAATACACAGATTTTAAAAATTTGAAAGATTATCTCTTGGCGTGGTGGTGATTTTTAAGTCCTACGATTTATACGGGAAAATGATTGGTTATAGTAAGAAGTCTTTTTTTATCCTAGGACAGCAGAAGTTGGAGTGAAACGAGTGGAACTAATGCTGAGCATGTTAGGTCTACTTCCCATGGAAATTGCAACGGAACAAGTGGAACTGGTGGCGGTGCCAACCACCGGTTTCAACGGGTTCACTAGTATCAAGGGAATTTTTTCTCCAAAAAGTTACTTGACCAAAATCTATTTCCATTTGGCAGAACCAAGATCAGATGTCACTCAATCAAAAACATAACATCCGATTATACAATGTGTGCGTAAGGGTTGTGCCAAGTGAAGTCATTCTTGCAAAGCAATAGACTGCCTTCTCTGTCCACCCGCTTGGCAAATCTAAAATTTCAGGAAGCGCAAAGGAATAAGCACACAACTTTAAATATGGGCTTGATTCGCAAGTAATTATATTATTTCATAGACGATCTTGAAGAACTAGGTTGTTTTACCCGAATCTACGCGTTAGAATCATTTTTGTAAGAAGATAATCATTCTTTTCTAGAAGCCCGCCCAATATTATTTGCTTCTTCGAACAATTTGGTTACTCACATGTTGTAATTCAAAAAAGGCAACAATTAACGAGAAGTGTCCAAGAACGTATGACATTAACAATAAAATACTCCTCAAAAACAAACTAAGCGAGACTCATGACTAAAAAAGAAACAAAAATGCGTCCTGGGGGCGGACCATCGTCCCATTTCCAAATTAAGTCCGAAACCGATGATCTTACAGAAAGAATTATAGCATGTAGTATTTAGAAATTTTGACAACAATTACCGGATGCTGTGACCAAGATAAGATTTTGACTTACGACTTTTAAAAAGCGACAAAAGCTTGAAGAGATTATTATTATTGAAATAAATGCTTACTCTGGAATTGTGCAGAACCAATATTTTAAAAAAATTTATTTTTTTTGTACAAAAGTTCGAACATTTATTAAGATTACTGATAGAAAACGGCAGTGATAACAATAAAAATCCAATATCTTCACGATGAGGGGCCTCCGTCCTTGTTTGTATCCACCGCCCCTCGAGAAGGGTGTTTATTTAGTTATAATCGATCTCTACGACTTTGCGTGATTTAACAATAAAAACGCAGTATCGTAGTGTCCTCTATGCGAGTAGGGCATGTATGTTTTTCAAATCGGTCGAAAATATGTAGGTGCAACCTCATCAGACCGATTATTGCAAAAAAATATGAAAAGTGCGACAGAAAGCCCACCAAACTGAAACACGCTGCGTGACTAGCTTCTATTTTTTATCCTTAATGCCATGAAAATAAAAATTGTTGTTGCAATTCTGGACCCGAACGAGAGATGGCTTAGAAAAAAACCAGGTTATTTCCCTTGAATAATATTGGAGGGTGGGGTGGAGGAGGGGGGGTGGCTTGATTGTTGTGAAGGAAGGGTTTTATAATGATAAATCAGCTTAAATAATTAACAGCAGTGTACCATACTCTCAGTATTTAAATACATTACACATCACATTTTGATGTGCACATGTTGACTGGACAAAAGACGGTAAGTTCTTGTTGACTTGTGGCTCGTAAGGTTGGATCATTTATTTTTCAGAAAAAAGAAATCTTCTTTTACATAAAAAATAATAGCGGGGCAAAAAAATATTTGAGGTTTATGATCATTTTTCTTGCCTGCTGTTGCCGTTTTTTGATATTTTATAGAGGAAATGTCCATGCATTTTGCATATTTCTATTTCTCAACTCTTGTTTGTGATCTGCAAACTGCAGCCTATACAGGGCGGAAATTGAATATTTTTTGAACAACAGGACAAGATTATTGAAACCAATAAAGTTCAAGGAAATATAAAATGATTAAATTTTCCATTGATGTTGCAGCCGTTCTCAATTTTCTTGGATAAGACAGCAAGCTGCAAAAAATCTCCCTAATTTTTTTATCAACGCTTATAGTTGCATGTTTGACTCCTTTTTGTAGAATTATATTCTTTCCGTCTAGAGTATCACCAGAGGGAAGTAAACAAATTCCAAAACCTATAAGTATACATTCATTTGAACAAAGAGAAAAAGAACGAAAAAGAAATTGCATTCATTATTGGATTTTTGCAATTTCCCAAACGACATCTTTAACTATCTTTCAATGGAGGTCATCAGTCATTCCAAGTACAATCATTTCCTTAACATGAATAATAGTAATCATAATTATGATTTTAATGAAAAATACGTGCAACAACAACAGCAGCAACAGCAGCAACAGACAAATTCACAAAGTCGTACCCCAACACCACCATACACTCTGCAACAATTTCTGCAACAATCGATTAGACAGTCGACGAATAATTCCTATTATAACGACCTACCCAGTGATGGGTTTAGAGCAGGGTCACACCTTGGAATTGCACGTACAATACCGATAAACCAAGAACATCTCACTAATCACATACCAACTTATTTACCATCTATACCAAACCAACCACCAATTATTGCAAATAGTTATTCTCATCCTCAATATAATCATTCTTCACGAAATTCATTCAGTGGTATAATCAATCCGAATAGAGAGCAGATTCAATCTGAATATCCTAATCAATATCAAACCACATCCAATACCCCGACAGCTAATCTTCCACCACCAACACATGCACCAACATCACAGGCACCACCACCACTACAGGCACCACCACCACCTCCGCCACAGGCACCAGGAATCCAACCTCCTCAACTCACACCTAACAATTGGACAACGCCAATGGATAATGTTGCAATGGACGGATATCACATAGAACCCAAATATTATCCTGATCTAACTACCATGGTGAATTCAAATGTCGGTATTGCTGCGCCAATGGTTGAAGCTGAATTTGTAGACTTTCATGCCTGTAAAATATGTGGGAAAAGAATTACTAGAGATATGTCTAGACATATGAGAACTCATCAATCACAATCCAGATTCATATGTGTATTTCTGAAGAATCAATGTACGCATAGACTGGGAAGGTTTAATCGACCATATGATTTTAAAAAGCATTTATTAAATCGACATTTTAGATTTGATGATCCCAAGATTAAGAAATTACCTAATTTAAGTGATAAACTTGATCATCAGGGTACTTGTAATTGTGGATATAGAACTAGTGGGAGAGAATGGTTAGAGTATCATATTTTGACTGATAACATTCAAACTAGATGTCCATATATTGAATCACCCTATACTTCATCATAGATATTCCGTTCCGGTTATTTTTATTTGTTGATTACTTTTTATTAAAAATTTAATAATTCCGGTATTTTATCATAAAAGAAATATGTTTCATGCATTTTGCTATCATCTTTGTGGCCTCATTCATGTTACATAACGGCTACAACTTTTTCGCAGCCGAATCGGGAAAAGCTGTCCCTCCGAAACCAAAGAAAATTTGTAAATTTATCGGCCAAAAGTATCTCCACCTTTGGATTTTTAAAAAAGGAGGTCAGTTCTAGGAGTTGGCATTCTTTAATAGATATAGATTCCATATAGTTTTACCCTCCCCAATCCCCCTCCCCCCCTGAAAAAAGTCTTATAGATATAGTTTATGAAAAAGTTACTGTAAAACCCAATTTTTTATGTTGGTATATTTTCAATGTATGTTGTACTATTTTTTAGGCGTAAGACCAAGTTATTCCGAAACTATTTTTTAGACTTGAACTTTTATTTTGTTTCTTGCTCAAATTTTGTATTGATTCTATTTTGTTACATTTCCGAGATTTGTGGGATATATGCGACGCTGCATAATGGTCGCATGCAGGAACACGCATTAAACCCGGGACGCGAAGGAGTTGACAGCCATTGTCAAACCATAAAGATATATTATCAACAGAGATTGTAACCAAAAATAAAGATTTATATAGATGGACAATTCCGATTTCCAAGAATGCTTTGCCAGACAAACTATGAATGTCAAATCTGAATCTCATTTTGAAAATTAGAATACATCTCGGTTCTATTCGGGTCGGTGTGAGTTTTTTCATACCTTGCTCGCAAAGTTATCGCCGGAACCGAAAATTAAAGGATGTAATTGTTAAAATAGGCACTCTGCATTTCAATCTCGTATATTTTATAAGCACTTGTGCATTTTAATGACTTGCTCTGCAGAACGTTATTCATACGTCACCTCTTGTGCGTCTAATATCATTAGAATATTTTTTATCTTTAATTGCGGTAACATCGGTCATTCAACATGTTTCAACGTGGGAAATTTATGTATGTTTGTATGTTATAATATGTCTAACGATATAAATATGTCTGATGAAATAATCTGTCTGATGGGGTGTGGCTGGAGAAAATTTACCTCCAATTGCCGTTGTAAAGCAGCATGCATCTTCGAGAATTTTATATGTACCGTGGGTGAAAACAGTGAGATAGAGAAAGGCATATTTTTTGTGGTGGCTAGATCTCAACTTTCGGATGGTTTAATAGAGGAAGTATTTTCATCTAGTGAAGATAAGGAAAATAAGATATAAGCCCGAAGGTTGGCAAAACACGTCACGCATGGTGCATATAAAATTCTGGAGGATGCATATTTTATTTTATGAGCAAAAAGTGTCTTATTTTTTGGTCTTAACTTTTTATTACTCGTGGTTCTGCCTATACGAAAGATTGAAAGTTTGACATATTTGCAATATCGTGAAAAATTTAAAAATCTGGGTTGTCTGGGATAAATGGAAATGTATCGCAGGGTCTATGTCCATTCACTGCCACACTATTTCGAGATTGAAGAGTTTCCTAAAAAAAAAAATTATCAAGAAAATAGAATTCATTGAGATAAGTCCGACGGATACAAGAAAAGTTCTACGAGTTTGACATGCATCGTACTCTAGGACCAGAAATCAGTGAGTTATGAATATTTCTTTTTTTATATCTTGGCTGTTTTCTTATTTATGGATTTTCTTGGTTTGGTCATTTTGTGACCTGATCTCAAAAAGTGTCAGACATTGGGATTTCTGAAAAAAAAATGGCCTGACAATAGACACTCCTCCAATTTCTTTTAAAAACAATTATATAAAAGCCTCCCTCATTAGTAAACTAAATATAGTAAAGTCACAAGAATGT
>LQHL01001762.1:387-35078 GCA_001655755.1 Hemisphaericaspora haegerdaliae
CAATCATCATACCATTTATTAGATTACATTTTTTCTCATAGATCAATATAAAAGGTTGCTCAAGGGACTGTTATATTTATAGATTTTGTACTATTTTTCTTTGGGGTATTTAACGTTTCTGCTGGGTACAATCCGAAATCACTTTTTGAACATATTCAGGATCAGTAAAAAGTAAACATAGTGATCGAAAGCATAGTGAGCTCAATTTTATCAAGATGGGCACTTTTACTCATAATGGCAGTTCAATAGAAGGAGATATATATATTCAACGATTGTCAAGCTATATTCGAAAGAACGAGGAGGCATTAGCAAATGGTTTACTATGTTTCTCCAAAAACAGAAGTCCTACACTCAAAGTGAAACCTTTAAGATTAAGTTTTACTATCCATCATTTGTATTACATCACAGAAAGAATAGATTCATCCCCTTTAGGAGTGGATATTGGTCCATTGAACATCAAATTAGATAATCCTAACCATGAACCAACTTTTGTATCCTTCATGGCTAACAATGCCCGTTCCTCAAAGCATTTTGACAGTGATACGAGATCAATTTCATCTATAAGCTCAATGAAGTCGGTGGTCTCTAGTGCTTCTGTATACTGGAGATCGCTTGCATTTAGCAAAGACCCAAAAATTATAAACAAAGACATTAAGTATTTATATTCGTCGTTCACTAAGGTTCCATGTTTAATATTAAGTCCAAAAACAAAAATAAATAGTATCAGTTCATATGAAGAATATCCTTGTGATACATCTGTTCCAGTTAAAATGTTTAAGAATCTTCAAGTTTTAGAGATTAATGAGTACGAACCACATGAAATCTTTGGATGGAATATTCTTAGCGAGCAATTGAGAATTTTGATTATACGGAAAGCTAGAATTAGTGACATAGCCGAAGTTCTTTTTAATTGGGTGATTGATGATGAGTCTGGTAGATCGAGTTTCAATTCACACAAACAAAATACGAGAAAATTCAGTGAATTCAATATCCATTCAAATTTGAGTACCGCAGACGATTCATTTAGTGAGATTAATGAATATCCTCAATTCAATAATAGCACTTTTAGATACGGGAAAGTAGAGAGACCAAGTAATACACACTCAGGAGCTGGCTCCTTACCTAAAGATGTATTTCTTGGTGACGCGTTTAGTCCAGGTGATAACAAGCAACGCGAAAACCTTCCAGATGGGAAATGGGCTTATTTAAAGCAACTAACAGTTTCTGAAACGTCAATATCTACTGTTCCCAGTTACACATTCAAACCTTTCACTAACCTAGTCAAACTTAATTTGTCAAATAATTTGTTAGACGATTTACCTGATGGTCTAGACCAACTCATTAACATTAAATACCTTAATTTCGCTGATAATTATATAACATCACTAAGAAAGCTACCAAGAAATCTAACAAATTTAATGACACTTAATTTGAATAATAATAAGTTGATAGATTTATCTGGCTTGGAAGGCTTGTCATCATTGGAGAAAATTGATTTACGAAGGAACAAATTGTCGGAGTTTAAGTCTTTGAGACCAATAATTTCTTTGTTTATTAGGATACCGAGCAAGTTTGGAAATATTTATATATCTCAGAACAAATTGCCAAAGAATTATAGAGTAGATTTATTTAACTTATTTAATGGGGTCATGTATAAAAACTCGATGAAGATAGATGATTCAAGACCAGGTTACATAGAAAGTGCATTGTTACTTGACTCAGATGGGGCAATTAAAAATCTAGAAAAGTTCATTGAAGAAACAAACAAGAGACTACTGGTCCTCACTGTTTCAGTTGATTATTCTGAAAATGAAGTTATGCCTCTTAATGCAGATGAAGAGGCAGGAAATTCAACCTTGATCTCAAACAGTCCTACTGTTGATAAGATAAGTCCAAAGAATGATGAATTATTGCAGCCATTTTCTGATTTGAAAGTTGTAACTGAGGTTGACGAGTCCCCTCCCCTGGTTAGGAAGTTGGATTTGTCACATATTACCAATTCATTATCACTTTTGCATTCTTCTCCTAAGTCACCATTAAATCCCAACCACAGTATTTCAAACCAATACGATTCTCCCACTCCTTACATATCAAATCCCAGAACATCGATCCATTTGAATAATTCAGCAAGTTCTATTCCATCAAGCCCAAAAAAAATTCCAATCTTGAGAAGGTCAAATACTCTTGCACAGTTTGATCTCGATGGTTCAAACTCCAATATCGCCCCAAATATTGTTACTCCAGTTCAAGTGACGGCACATATGCACAGTTAGGATAGATTATTTTTGAATATTTTAATTGTTGTCCTCACGTATTGGATTATAGACAAGATTCAAATTTTTTGGAACCTTTGTTGTATGAAAACTAAAGTATGAGATATGGATCCAAACGTTGGGAACGAGGATTCGTTTCTTATGCAAAACACTCCTATATTCCTACTCTTGAATGCTCTGATTGAGTTCTCGAATGCATAGAATGTGACTACGTTTTATCTTTTGATTATCTGTTACTAGAGTTTGACTGCGAAGGAATTGTTTGTTAGTAATAATAAACTTAGATGTTTTATAGAAGAGTAATATCAAAATGCACGACGAATTCCATTCCTTTCTAAAGTAGACTGGTAGTGACATAAAAACAAAAGACTGTAAATCTCATCCAATGAGAATTTCTGATTATGTTTCAAATTGCCCAATGGTTGATTTTATGCTAATATTCATGATTGTACTTGTTCGACTAATATTTACATCTGACTCTAGGTGATACAGCGAAGCATATTAACCGTAAATCCTATGGTTAAGTTTTTGTTAGACAACCTTATGGCGCGTAGAAGTAGAAAATGTAGAGGAAAAAAAATTGGCAGCCAATATCTTGCCTGGGAAGGTCTTTTTATGGACTTATATTCATCATCATCACTATGACCCTACTTGGTATAATATTGATATTCATATTCTCTAAAACAATATTGTGTTCAGAAAATGTCACTTTCTCCATTAATTCAAAATTCTCCAATGTTACATCAATAAATCTTAGGAAACGATCACGTCATCAAGAAGCACCCATGTTTATTGTGGAAGATCAGTCGGAATTGTACTGTTCTGCAATCTATTATCCTGCCCGTAAATATTACCGTTAGAGTCCTGAAAATTGAGTTTAATTAAACTAACATGCTTCTTTCTAGCACTTGGTGGAAGATTGGATAAAGTCTGGCAAAAAGCTTATGAGAAGGCACGTAAAGTGATAGAAAAGATGTCTATCCCAGAGAAAGTCAATTTAACCACAGGCACAGGATGGGGATCTGGTCCTTGTGTTGGAAATACTGGATCAGTCCCAAGACTAGGAATTCCAAATTTATGTTTACAAGATGGTCCGAATGGTGTCAGATTTACAGATTTTGTAACTCATTTTCCTTCTGGATTAGCTGCAGCATCAACTTTCAACAAAGGATTAATGTATCTAAGAGGGAAAGCAATAGGAAAAGAGCACAGAAAAAAGGGAGTACACATTGCATTAGGACCTGTTATTGGACCAATGGGGTTAAAGGCAGCAGGTGGAAGAAATTGGGAAAGCTTTGGAGCCGACCCTTATTTACAAGGAGTTGGTGGTGCTGCCACTGTGGAAGGTATGCAAGACGAAGGTGTACTTGCAACTGCGAGACATTTTATTGGAAATGAGCAGGAGCATTTTAGACAGGTGGGAGAATGGGAAGAAAACGGATGGGACAAGTTGGAATCAGCTATAAGTTCCAACATTGGCGATCGGGCTATGCATGAAGTTTATTTATGGCCTTTCGCAGATGTTGTTAGAGCAGGAGTTGGAAGTGTTATGTGTTCATATAACCAGGTAAACAATACTTATGCATGTGAGAATTCCTATTTGTTGAACTACCTTTTGAAGGAAGAATTAGCTTTTCAAGGATTCGTAATGTCTGACTGGGGAGCTCAACATAGTGGTGTGAAGTCAGCATTAGCTGGTTTGGACATGACGATGCCAGGAGAGGTGTTTGATGACTGGTTGACTGGGAAATCATACTGGGGACCACTTTTGACAAGAGGTGTTTATAATGGAACCATAAGCCAGGAACGATTGAACGACATGGCGACAAGAATATTGGCACCCTTTTTTGCAATCGAAAGTGTCCAATTACCATCAGAGGAAGATGTTCCCAATTTCAGCTCATGGACGCACCATACGTATGGCCAAGAATTCCCTTATCAACACTTTGGCCCAATTGTACAAAAGAACTGGCACGTAGATGCTCGGTCAGAATTTAGTGACAACACAGCTCTTACTGTTTCAAAGGAAGCAGTAATTTTATTAAAGAATTCAGGGCACCATTTACCAATAGATAAAGGTGACGGGGTCCGTAGACTCTTAATAGCAGGTAAAGGAGCTGGACCAGATCCCAATGGTTTCAATTGCAAAGATCAGAGATGTGTTGATGGAGTCATGACCTCAGGTTGGGGCTCAGCCGCTGTAAACAATCCTTTTGTGATTACGCCCTATGAAGCAATTGCGAAGAAGGCAAGAGAAAGGGGAATAGTAATTGATTATTCAAGCAACGTATGGGATTTGGAAAACATGGAAGATCTCGCGGACTATGCAGATATGGCAATAGCTGTTGTCAATACATTTTCTGGTGAAGGATATGTTTATGTAGAAGACAATTTTGGTGATCGTCAGAATTTATCCCTATGGCATAATGGTGACGAGTTGATTGATACAATAGCCTCGAAATGCCGAAAAACTGTAGTGGTTGTCACCTCCACCGGTCCTGTTAATATGGAAAAGTGGATTGAAAATGACAACGTCGTGGCCGTAATTTTTGCCGCTCCTTTAGGTCAATTTGTCGGTCAGGCGATAGCAGACGTCTTATTTGGTGACGTAAATCCATCAGGTAAATTGCCATTTACCCTAGCTAGAAAAAAGCAACACTATGTTCCGATCATTGATGATTTAGGAGGAGAAAAGAACCCGCAGGATAATTTTGACAGGGATATTTACATTGATTATCGATTCTTTGACAAGCATAATATCAAGCCAAGATTTGAGTTTGGATATGGATTATCTTACACTTCTTTCAAGGTCAGCAATTTAAAGATTTCGGAAATCAATCCGCCTTCGGAATACTTACCATATCCACTGGAATACTTGCCCATCTACAAAACTGTGGAAGACGACGTATGCGACCCCGAGGATGCATTATTCCCCCATGACGAATTTGATCCTGCCCCAGGTTACATTTATCCCTATCTATATAACGAAAATATAAGATCATTAGATGACGATGACACCTTTGACTATCCACGTGGATTTACTCCAGATCAAGCATCTAGTCCAGTTTTGACTGGAGGAGGACTTGGAGGGAATCCAGCACTCTGGGAAGTGCTTTATGAGGTTAGTGCAGAAATTACAAATGATGGGAAATTGAAAGGTGGCTATGTTAGTCAATTATATATAGAGTTTCCTAGTACCATGCTAGCATCTCCACCGAGAGTGCTTAGGGGATTCGAGAAGGTATTTTTAGAACCTGGTAAATCAACCAAGGTATACTTCAACATTTTGCACCGCGACTTAAGTATATGGGATCCCATATCCCAACAATGGATAATACAAACTGGGACTTACAAGGTATATATATCTTCATCTAGTAGAAAGGTCGAGCTTTGCGGAGAAATTGATATTGGTTGCTAATGATACATGGCGTCGAGTTATCAGTTGGTTATGTTTTGCTTTACAATTCCTTCAATAGGGATCCTATTAAATCTTCTTAGTGTAAGTACAAGTATATGTTATATGTATAAGATATCGATAATCAGAAAACCTAATTTATATTCGCTACAAAAATAAACAGACGCGAAATTTTCTGCCTTTTAGTGGTATTACAAGGCGAAAATAATAAATATTCTTGTGTTGATTTCAGTCCAGATCAATCAAAACACTGTGTTACTTTTCAATAATAGTGATCATGTCAAGCCTTTTGAATAAGTACCAACGATCTCGGAAAGTAGCAGATAATACAAACGCTAGCATTTATCCTTCACTATCCAATTTTGGTGATAGAGACCAGACGAAATTTTCACTGACAAACATCGACAGATTTAGATCTGGTAGTACCAAGCGCTCTCCCATCTTTGAACCAGAAATTATTGGAGAAAAGATTCCTTATTCAGAAAGGCAAAGAAATAAAGTAGATGATACTTACGGAGGATCCTTCAAATATGCTGAAGATCCCCAAAGAAAGAGCCATTTGAACTATAATGAATCAAGGCATATGTCGAGCCATCTTCCATCGGGCGAGGAGTCTATGAATAATAGAAAATATGAATTAAGCCCTCCTAGGAGATATTACTCTGGAGATATTCGAAAGAACAGCACGACAGCCATAGATAACAACAGAATAAGAGATATCCAAGGCGAGAAAAACAGTTTGAACGGTAGATACGAAACTGATAGACTTCAGAGTATCAGAAGGAAAACAAACCATTTCAGAGAAGATCATTTGAATTCACCAATAAAATCATTAAGAACCCCTTTGAATAGAACCAGAAGGCATAATAGTTCTCTTTACAAGGTGATAGGAAATAGCCCAAGAGTGACAGATAAGAACCACAGGATAGCCAAATATACGTCACCTACAAAGCTGAAAGGCGATGGTGTTTTTTCCCGTTTGATTAACTACTTTACTCATCATCAAGGAGATGAAGTCGATTCTTTGACACGTTCAGCTAGAAGTTTTTATCAAGTAGATACTGTACCGGAGAAGAAGGTCTCATTCAATACCAAGGTTGGTATGATGACCAGAGGAAGGAAATTTGAAATAGATTCAGAAGATGATGTGGTCGAGGAAGCTATCGCACAACGCAAGGCTTTAGAGAGGGATCTTTTACAAAACAGGGAAGATACAAGAGAATATTTGAGCACTATTAAGTCCCTTAGAGACGATCTAGTCAAAGATCAAGAGATTATGAAAAAGATAGTTGGGGATAAGGAGAGACTTCAACAACGCTACGAACAGAAAATATTCCAGCTTGAGAAGGATATAGATCGCCTTATGGCTCAAAAAGAGTCCATGATATCTAGGGAAGATCTAATCAAAGAAACTGAACCATTGTTGATTAAAATCAAACAATTGGAGAACCTGAATTTTGAATTGAAAAATGACTTGGACGATGCTAAGAAAGAGCTAGATTTACAAGTGAAACAGAATGAGATTCTTGTCACTGAGATGGGAATGCGGGAAAAGTTGAGAGTATCTGCCGAATCAGTTGATAAAAGTTTTGAGCTTCTATACAACGAATCTGCACAAATTGATAGGAAAATTCAGACATTGCTACATGAGTACAAGTCACTTCAACAAGTGCATTCACTTCCAAATATTGAAGATGATTCCTCGAACAAATACGAAAAAACCGAACTTAATATTGATAATGCTTTGGAGGATTTAGACAGATACACAAAAAGTCTCTCAAATAAGGGCTTGAAGGTATATGAAAGTTTTTATGACGAAGTGAAGACATTTTTAGAATGTTCAAAATCGAAAATACGCAAACAGTTGGAAACCAAGAATTTGGAACTGGAGAATTTTCTGGAAATCAAAGGTCATTATAAACTCCTATTTTCCGACTTTTATTGTTTAAAAAGGTTAAATAACCTTTCCTACAAACTGCTTCAACTTAAGCGTCTTATCAACGTTTGTAAAGTCTTGGAATCTTATAAATCCAGCGGAGTGAATGTAGCAGATATTTATGAAAGAGTGTCACTAGAAACACTTTAGACAATGTATTATTAACTGCATAATTATAAGAGTATCATCTATATATATTTGTATTATATATTTAATTCTTTTCCTACTTTTCGCAACTACCAGTATGAATGTAACATCACATCAAAAAATATTCTTTTCCTCTCGAACGAAAATATATGCGCGTCTTTTTTGGTGAATCAAATTATTTAACGCGTATTTCTTCCAATACATCTTTACTACATCAAACATCTTTTCAGCTACAGAATGGAGTCTACTACATCTTTACCAATAAGACTACTCCCATCAAACTTGCGTCCTGTCGCATTTAGAATATTATCAAAGAAACATGGATTAAATATAAACACAGACGCCCTTACACTTTTGACTGAGGTTGTAAGTTATAAGTTTGGCGTCGAGTGGAAAAGTCCAAAAGCACACCAATTTTTAGAAGAAATCGCTAAAACATGGAAGGTAGAAGACCGTGGATTATTCATTGATGGTTCTGGCCTAAAGCAAGTTTTGAAAGATATGAATCAGAAATTAGAAACACCGTCATTTAGTGAAAGAGCAAAGAGATCCGATACTATTATTGATTCAGAAGATGAGAATCTTAATTGGGAAGACTATTTCAAGTTTATAACTCCAAATGTTCAACCTGAAATTGTGTTTGACAAGAACAGAAGACAGTTCAGTATGAACTCAAAAAAAGTATCTTCATTTGTAAACAGTTTGTCAAAGAATTTGCAGTCATCCATCGAGTTGTTTAACAATCGCTACTATTTATTGATGGATAGATTATCCAGAAACGAACAATTTCAAAAATCAACTATGGCAAGTATATCATCATTAAACTTGACCTTAACAGAAGGGACCGTCTCACATGAAATCACGTTGATCAAGAATGTTCTCGGTAGAGATGGCCAGAAATTTATTTTGTTTGGATTATTGTCAAAGAATACCAATGACGAGTATATTTTGGAGGATACAACTGATCATATCGAATTAAATTTGTCTCAAACCTTCAAAACAGAAGGATCGTTTTATTGTCCGGGAATGTTTGTCATAGTTGAAGGTATTTACTCCGCGTCGGGTGGGTCTTCCAATCAATCACATGATTACATCGGTGGTTGTTTTTATGTAAGCACTATTTGTCTCCCACCTGCGGAAAGAAGTGAAAAGAGTTTGGAAGTTTATGGAAACTTTGATTTCTTAGGAATTCATAGACAGGTTCAACCAGTTACTGGAGAAAGAACTACTAAAATCTCAAGGAGTTTTAAAAAGAAACTAACATATCTTGAAAGAACGCTAGATCACAAGTTATTTTTCCTTGGATCTGATTGCTTCTTGGATTCTTTCAGAGTTATGGATGGATTAAAGAAATTCTTTCATAAGCTAGAGAATTCTTTAATTGAATCTCTTGAATCGGAAGAAAACACTACCCCATTGGCAATAATTTTAACAGGGTCTTTTACCTCCAGACCATTAACCCCTACAAACTCTTCGGTGTCGAATATCTCCAATTCAGAATCCTACAAGAGTGATTTCGATAATTTAGCAAGCTTGTTGAACAATTATCCTAATATTGTGAAGCAGTGCAAGATTGTCTTGATTCCCGGGAAGAATGATCCGTGGCATTCTACTTACTCTCTTGGCTCATCAACTTTGAATTATTGTCCACAAAAGTCAATCCCTAAAGTATTTGTGAATAGACTTGAGAAGATGTTACCCAAAGGAAATTTGATATTAGCCTGGAATCCTATTAGAATTAGCTATTTATCACAAGAGATAGTTATTCTTAAAGATGATTTAATGACCAAATTCAAAAGAAATGACATGATTTTTGCTAATGATTTGGCGAAGGAGAAGGAGGTAGTTCAACGTGACTCAAGAAATGATAAAGACAGAATTGACTTGCTCTTACAAGACAAGTCAGAGCATATATCAACCAAATTAAGGGAAGCTAGAAAATTAGTAAAAACTTTGTTGGACCAAGGAAATTTACAGCCCTTTACCAAGAGTTTAAAATTAGTCAACCCCGTATATGATTATTCACTTCGTATTGAACCACTACCTAATGTTATAGTTCTTCACGATTCAACATTTGGCAATTTCGAAGTGAATTACTGTGGTTGCAAAGTTATAAACATACATCTGCTTGTTTCTAGCAACAGCCGAAAATTCAATTATGTAGAGTATTATCCAAGTCTGAAGAAATGTGAGTTCAGAGAGTTGTATTTTTGAACATATTGTCATTTAGTCCATTGTTTATAGAGTTACTTATAGATGTTCTGAAGATGAATGTATCCAGAGGTTGTACTTATGATTGTTGTATATGCAGGAAATTACTTCTAATATTCAACACGGTCGTGCGAATACCGATCAAAAATCCATAGTAGGAGGTTCCTGGTCATTTCAAATACCACTTACCAAGTTATAATACACTAAATCCAAACATTGCAACAAATGACCGAACTAGATTTTGCAAGACAAAAACACATACAATATGTCATAGACCAAGATTCACATAGATCATACGAGTATTGGTTGAGTGAACATTTAAGAATGAATGGATTGTATTGGGGAGTCACTGCTCTCATAACCATGAATGAACTCAGTGTCTTGCCGAAGTCCCCAGTCATTGACTATATATTGAATTGTTGGGATGAAAAATCCGGTGGATTTGGATCATTTCCCAAACATGACGCTCATATATTGTCTACATTATCAGCATTACAAGTGCTTAAAATTTATGATCAAGAATTGTCAATGCTATCCAAATCGCAACATGAAATCTTGGTAGATTTCATAAAATCTTTACAATTACCAGATGGGAGTTTCCAGGGGGACAAGTTTGGTGAAGTAGATACTAGGTTTGTTTATACTGCAATATCATCTTTATCCCTTTTAGATGCATTGACTAAGGAGATACTGGATTTGGCAGTGAAGTTTATAATGAAATGCAAGAACTTTGATGGGGCGTTTGGGATGGTTCCAGGAGCAGAAAGTCACGCAGCTCAAGTGTTTACATGTGTGGGTACATTGGCAATCGCAGAAAGGTTAGATCTAATCGAGGATGACAACCAACTAGTCTGCTGGCTTAGTGAACGACAAGTTTTACCAAGTGGTGGCTTCAACGGAAGACCCGAGAAGTTGCCGGACGTATGCTATAGTTGGTGGGTTCTTTCTTCACTAGCAATATTGAAGAAAAAGGAATGGGTCGATTTATCTAAGTTAGAAAGTTTTATTCTCACTTGTCAAGACTTGAATGAAGGAGGATTTAGTGATCGCCCAGACAACCAAACTGACATATATCATACTTGTTTTGGAATAGCTGGATTAAGTCTAATTGATTATTCTAAATATAATTTCAAAGAAATCGACCCAGTTTATTGCATGCCATTAGAAATAACCAAGCACTTTAAAAAATGGAAGTCCTCAAAGTAATTGGGTATATCCCGTTTAAGCTGAATTCGCTTTTTCAAGTTAATAAACAATTTATATTAGTATTTATATAAATATCCAACTTATAAAGAAATTATATCATTATTAAAATATACATAGGAAATGATATCTCAACATATCTGCGGTATAAAGATAGAACATACCCAAAATGAATATCAGTTCAAAAGAAAATCAATGGTGTGAACTCTGTTCTTCGTTTCCTCCGTTTCCAGAGGAAGATTTGGTGAAGAATTGGCAGGACAAGATAATGAAGTATTGTTTGTATTAACGGCCGCAAGGCTACTCATTATTCGTCTCCACCTAAATTGACATGCATTGGGAGTACGACCGTTAAAAAAAGTAGAAATTTCTCTCCAGCCTAATTTCTGAACCTCTTTCAAAGCCCTTAATAATTTGTCCTCGGGGGCAGACCAAGTACTCGACTGCTGAAGTTTCCGTCGACGTTTCTGGGGGAAAGTGACTGTACGTGAGACTGGATAAGACTTGGTAGTAGTCACAATTTGTTTGGGTGGAAGACCAGCTTCGATACTGCGAGGATAGGGGTGGGTTGCTATGGGTTGAGCCAAAGTCAATCTTGGTCCAAGCATTGGTCTAGGATAATAGTTTAGATTTGGGTTCCTGTGAAAAGAAGGCATGGAGCAGCTTGGTAGAGTGTTCTGCGAATTTCTATAGGGGAAAGATTGGTGAGGTAGCGCGTGTGCTTGATGCCCTACTTGAACGTTAATGGGAACAAAAACATTATTGTCTGAACAGGGTGTATTTGCGATAGCAGGGGTTACCATTGCATAGGGATAAAGACCTGAGTTGGGTAATTGGATATTTCTGTCTTCGTATGGTTGTTCCCGAATCTTGTGTAAATGAGTTGGAAATGAAGCAATGGGTATTGATAAATGACCTGGTTGTAAGGGAGTAACTGAATGTGAAGTAGGAGTGGGAGAATAATGATATTCGTTATCTTTGTTGTAATTTGGTATTGATATTTTTCTACCATCGTCATTAAACAAGTTACTATCTTTTGGAGTAAACTGGGAATCCCTTAATGATTGGGGAAAATACGTAGATTGTGGATTTTGTTCAGTTGTTTTGATACTACATGTCAATCTAGACTTTGCAGCAGTGTGTGTGATGGTGTCTGAATCCAAACACTCACGGCTTGCCAATAAAGAGGTCATTATGTGTTCTGACAGAAACTGACCAATGATCAAAAGACGGTTTTAGTCAGGTAGACAGTTTAATAGATTTTATCGTTATCCCAAATTTTCTTATGAATTCAGCAGGTCGGTACAATTCTGGGTTTATATAGAAATTCCAGCCTATCTAAACTCTCTGCCTAGGTATCGCCTAAGTTTAAGATAGTCGTAACTATGAATATTTTTTAGACTAAGTTAATTCGTAAAAATAACTTTAAAATTATTTTTTTAAGGAACAAAAAAAAATTATCATTAAAAAAATACATTGCGCGTTATTCTAGTCAGACTTGTGGGAGATAATCGCTTCTATGAATAGTTTAATCCATCTTGAGTCATTATTGTTGAACAAGAGTTTCATCATTGGACCGAGGAAATTAATTGAAACCACAGCTTGGATACAAGGAACCTCACTTATACAATTCAAATTCGCAGATACATCATCATGAATTCATCATCATAAATTCATCAGCAAAAGAACATTTGCATTGCGGTACTTTGATCTCCAAGACAATCATCTCTTTCCGTTTCGTTTTCTCGTCTCTCGTATTCCGTTCGTAGGGAGTTAATGGAGTTATTTATAAAACAAAAAAAAGAACAAAAACATTCCGTAGTAAAGTGTGTTTGGACAGTTTCATATTGTCTAGCTGATAAACAATCCTGGATGTGATTGTCCTAGCCATTTTAATTTCAACGATCATCTTAATGAGCGATTGTTTCAACGCTTTCGCAAATTTTCGAAGACTCATTTTCTTAGTTTTTGCTCTTTACGATAAAATCTTTCGCATTTATCACAAGCCTTCGGTTTTTATCATTTGCGCTTTTCTTCCGAGATGCAACCAACTACATATTAAGCTTCGTAAATAGCTGCCAAGATTTGAAATATTCCGCTAACCCCTCGATAATGTAACCACCCCCAGTGCTTTATTTTTCAATTTCTTCCGTGACTTCGATTTCCTTTGTTTAGGGATTTATTCGAATACAATTATCAAGTTATCTAGAATTCAATTATCGTAAGTTCTTTTTAACATCTGCTTAAGTTCAGTTGAACTTCACATAATAACGCTGAGCTGATAGGTAAATTACACATGATTGATTGAATTATAACAAACTAGATCTGATTTTATTTGAAATTTCCATGGTGGTCATAATGAAACGGCATTTGGAAGAGGCTTGATTGAGGTTATGCTTCTATGAGTGGTATTTCCTAAACCTTGAGATTTTCTGTCCCTAAAAAATTGCCTTGGCTATTTCCTGATTTTTCTTTCTTCTGGCTTACTAAAGCGCAAAGCGAAACTTTTTGTTGACGTATTTCCTTGGTAGAATGTTTTGCGGCATTTAATGGTTTGATTAACAGTCAAGAAAATACAAAGAATGATTTCAATGATTTAATTTGTTGATATTGGTCAAGAATTCGGAACCAATGTTGGTAAACATTTTGTTAAGCTTTTGATAAAATGGAGTTTTCGATGAGTCTTCGAAGTTCTCTGACATTTTTACCTGGAGACGTGCTTGGGAATGCGCTTCGTCGACTTTTCTTGTCAGACACAGTAGGTGGACAACAGTGAAATATTTTTCTTTCAATGAGCATTACTATGCGAATTTCACTCGAAGACCTCTAATCCAGAAGCTTCAAAAAATTAATCAAATGCAGTCCGTTTTAAGCTTCATTGTGTATCTTCTTGGATATATTCTTGTGTAACAAAAATGCGAAATTTTGCTTCTCCCTATTTTTTAGTAGGTAAACTCCTATATGGTGCTAATCTAAACATTTTGCTGGAAGGATATACATGACCAGAGTCAAGTATTGAAACCGAAAGTGCATTAATGTTATGTTCTATATACCTAAAATTCATTAGAATACCCTAAGACAAAAAGAACTATGTAACTAAACACCAGATGAGCCAAATTTTCTTGCCCATTCTTCGTGTTCGAGCAATCCTTCCTTGGAAACACTGGGACGAATGTAGGATAGACTGTTTATAAAATCTTCAAGCCTAATTTGTCGAATTTGCTCTGTAGGAGTCAGCAACAACTTCTCACCTAGAGCACGCAACGGGCCCATTGCGGAATCCTTCGCCAATGCTGTTATATCAGATCCACTGAAACCTTCAGTTAACTCAACTAATTTATCATAGTCTGTATCAGAAAGAGTATTCTTCTGAAATTCTAATAATTTCTTAATCTGTGCCTTTCTTGCTTCTCCTTCTGGTAGTGGGATATACTGGCGTCTGACAAATCTTCTTCTTGCAGCCTCATCAATTGACCAAGGCATATTTGTGGCACCAAGTATTAGAACACGAGACAAGTCTTCACTTTCAGTTTCTCTTCCTGCAGCAGCGCTTGAAAGATCCGACCACTGCACTAAAAATTCATTCTTTATCCTTCTCATACTTTCAAGTTCTCCTTCGGATCTTGTACATAGTAAAGAATCAATCTCATCCATGAATACAATTGACGGAGCTAGTTTCTTCGCTAACAAGAATAATGCTTTCACCAACTTTTCCGATTCTCCTAAGTATTTGGAGGTCAATGATGATGAACTGATTGAAAAGAAAGTTGAACGAGATTCAGTTGCAACTGCTCGGGCCAACATAGTCTTACCAGTACCTGGAGGGCCAAATAAAAGCATCCCTCGTGTAGGTTCTCTTAAGCCACGGAATAGGTCAGGACGCAAGAACGGGTATACTACCGCTTCTTTCAATGAAGTCTTCGCACTTTCCAAACCAATGATATCATCCCAGTAGACTTCGTCTCCGTGAACTACAATATCGTTCAATATTTGTTTCGCCGAAACTGGATCTATTCCGCGAATCGAGCGGATCAACTCTTCTTGTTCTTTATCGTCCATCAATGAGTGCGATGGGTCCGTAGCTGTATTGTCCGTAGCTGTATTGTCCGTAGCTGTATTATCTCCCATGTCGTCATATATGCTTAGCAAGTCGTCCACTACTGGTTTGCTGTTTGTAATATCTTGCTTTAAGGGTTTCTGCTTCTTTAAATGGCTATTTGTGGTCTTCTTAGGCGATTGATTAGAAGAAACATTCATATTTTTCTTTGTTGGTGGTTTGACATATTTATATTGAATATTAGATGTTGATTTGGATTTTGTGTTGGGTTTAGCACTTGGTCTATCTAAATTCTGATGCTTTGATGTCTGAGCTTGCATCATTTTTTGAACATTGATTGGCTTTGGTTTGTTATAAACATAGGTTCGCTTGGGGGATGTTGTATTTATATTCTCCTGTCGTATATCAGGGGAGCTACGCGAAGCGTATTTTGGCTTTGCTTTATACATACCTTGGCTATCCTTCAGTTCACTCACTATTACATTAATCTTTGGAATTTTTCCATGACTGCATTCTTTTTTTACATCTAATTCATCCATTGATTTCGCTAGAATAATTTCGGGTTTGTTAGGGAAATATTCACCCGGTGGGTATAGTGTGTTGAACCTCAACATGTCTTTGTCTTCCAAATTCAACAAATCCGAACCACCTTCCGAAGACTCTTCCGACATGCCAGATGATGAACGTGAACTTGTACCTTGCTCCATTCCTTGATCAAAGTCTTGAAACAAATCATCCACTGTCCCACTCTTTATTTCTTGTTTTGAGAATGCATTTTTGGATGCCACCGGCCTCTGCCACGAGACGGTGGCTGCCTTAGAAGCTTGTTGAGCAGAGTGTGATTTAAGGGTGGATGGTGGCGAGGCATGCTTTGAGGATTGATTACCATTTGAATGCGGACGAAGTGACTTGATCATTGGTCTAGGGGCATTATTGCTTGAAGTGAGTGATGAAACCCGAAAAGAAGGTATCGGAGTTGTCGAGTCCAGGCCTTTCGTCCTACGTGGAGGAGGCGGTGGCGGTACAGTTCCCTGTCGCTTCTTCTTTCTATTGACTTCATCCATTCTCAATTGAACTCGTATGAGATGTTTTACATTTTGATCACGAATCGATTTGAGTTCTCCTAGGACAGTCTTGCCTTCTGGTGATAATTTTGATGCCGACTTCTCAAACAATTCAATTTTAAACAATAATGATGTGTGTAAACTCTTCCAACCTTTTAGAGCCTCTGTTATATTCCCCTCCTCTTCTAACGTCAAGTTCTTAATGGTTTGACTGCAACAATCAGAATATGTCTGTTGAAGTTCCTCCAACGACGATAGTTGAGGGGGCTTTTTTCTGAACATTATTTTAAAATGATGATTCGTTTATAAGTAAAACGAGAACTAATGATGGTACTGGTGCACCTGATGATATATATAACTGGAAAAGCAATAGAATCAAATCTGATAATACTGAATATGAAATTCCTTGGGACATTTTTTCCCCTGCTTTTTTTTTCGAAACATAGTTTTCACAAGAGAATTAATCTGGAATAACAGTGCTAACTTAAAATGCAATCGACAGATGCAACTCCGCTAACTTAAAACGGAATCGACAGATACATTGCCTCTTATTGTATCGAAACTGTCAGCAAGTAAAACAAGTCAAGAGTAAGATTTAGAATATCTCTTCTTTCATGCTGTCTGGAGCCTTGGAAACTGTTTCAAAAAGCACAGCCGCATTTATGAAAATGCCAAAGTCATGGAGAATCTTCTCCAGAAATTGAAGAAAATGGCGAAAACTATTACAGAAAAAAACAAGTACGGAGAGCAAAATTCGGAATATTTTCATTTGATACAGTTCCTTGAAAAGATGTTGTGATACAACGGGATACACCAAAGTTTCTAACCTTTGGAATATTCTTAATAATCACAATTTATCTGACCGAATGTTTGTCAACAATAATTCAACAACTCATTGAACTTTACTCAATACAATCTGACGAGTTCCATCCGTCAAATAAATGACACGAAAATCTACCTAAATTAATAGGCTAGATCCTCTAAACAAAACAAGCTTCTGCAACAGAATTGCAGGCGATAATAGTTGAATCAAGTCCAATGAATCAAACACTAAAAAATTGCCAAATTTCTAAATTCGGAGGTCAACTTTCAAGGAACAAAATATAAAAACCAATTTAAAAAATTTTAGGACATTGGAAACATTTTATAGTGCCTTCCTTCAAAAGAATTTTTTTTGATTTATTTTAGCCGGGTAATAACTTAAGCCGCACCCACCAGGTCTCCACTAGGGCTTCACATTGCAAATGTTTTGTTGATTTCCTTGCAGTAGGGGTCCATTACACATTGATCCCGTTCATCACTAGAGATATGGAGATTAAGGATATAATTGTCTATATAGGCTCTATATCAGCTTTAATACTTGGATATGTTTTAAGAACTATGATTAGTTTGATAGCTTATATGCATCAACAATACCCTGAGCTTTCAAATATGATTTTCATTGCAGTTGTTGCTTATATTACCTATAGAATGGTTATCAGATCAGTAAGGATGTGGCTCAACCTAGTCTTGATTACCATGAGAGTTATCTTGGTATTGGTTTTTATCCTTCTCATATTCATGTTATACATTCGTGGATGGGAAAGATTCGTATATCAAGATGTTCCTTTCTTGCAACTATTGCTAAAAAGGGCGTACGATCTAAAATTGAATACAACCAACCCACTACTGTGGTTTTCAAGTTTTACCCATGACTTTAAACTAAACGCGCAAAGCGCTGCTGAAAATTTACAGAAAGGATTCGAAGATCTCGACGAACCAGAGGGCTATTTTGAATACATCAGAGTTAACTTCAATACAGACAAGAACAGGGAAGCCAATGAGCACATTCACAATTTGATAGAAGAAGGGTTCAAGTTTATTCAGGAAAGAGTAGATATAAACGACCTCGGAAATAACATCCTAAATATACTCAACAATGTTCAACAATAACGACTATGCAATGAATAAATAGTTTTCGAGCTATAGAACCAACAATATACATTATACTTTGGAATCAGACTCTTTATGATCCTCATCTGAAAGCTCTGTTCCATTTTCTGGTACTTCATCAATACACTGAAGGCCCTTGTCTTGGACGAAAATCGAGCTGACGAAACAAAGTCCAATCAAGGGAATTGTCAAATAAAAAAAGTTACGAAGTGACTTCATATACATTGTTTTGACCAATGTAATCTGCTCTGACAGTAAACCAGAAGTATCAATCTTTGAATAGATGTGAGACTTAAGATGATTTAAATATGTTCTCGATAAAATGGAATCACCTTCAAGTTGTCGATCAACTTGTTGTAACAACGTGTTGCTCACGACCAATGAAGCTATAGCGATACCTATTGCTCCACCGAATGATCTAAGGACATTTCGAGCACTGATCACAACTGCCCTTTCGGATTTCTTTGAATGACTTTGCGCCGCAACTAAAGTAGGTTGGAAAGTCCACCCAACACCACTTCCTATAACCAACAATACTACAACAATAACCCCATAGTTGGTATTAACGTCGAAAAGTAAGGTTAATCCACAACCAACTGTCCAGACACCATATCCTCCCAAGATAATCCACTTGTAGTGTCCTGAATAACTGATTAATTGACCTGCTATGGTGGAAGCCACGGATTGGGTAAGCACCAATGGAAGCATTAGGATTGATGAATGAATAGCATCTTTTCCGCGAACGATTTGGTAGTAGTAGGCTATGTAGTATGTGAACCCATAGTAGGCCATACCATAAAAGAAATTAGATGCCAAGATTAATGAAAGGGAAGTTCTTGAAAAAAGGGACAAAGGAATCATTGGTAGGGTTGGTATTTTCCATTCAATTAATACAAAAGCAACTAAACATAAACCACCAACAACAAACATAGCAATAACAAGTGAGCTATTCCATGGATAACTTGAACCACCGCCACTTAAGGGAATCAACAACAAGGTAAGACTAGCAGTACTAAAAAACATACCTAGATAATCAAGATTCTTGAACTTTTCTCTTCTTGTTAGAACACTATTCAAGTTTTTGGAGGTCTCTGTGGTATCAATGAAATACCAACACACGCACATTACCACTGCAATTATCGGGGTCATCATGTGATAAAAGTTTCTCCACGAATTCCGTTCAATGAATGCAGCCATAATGAAGGGACCTAGCGCATTTCCCAACCCGACCTGAGCCCCTAAAATACCTTGATATTTCCCTCTCTGTTTGAGGGTACAAATATCGCTTACCATCACCATGGTTAATGATTGAATACCACCACATCCAATACCCGTGAATGCCCTAAATATGAAAAATTGAATTCCGGTCTGTGCAAATCCACAGGCGAGATCGGCGATTGCAAGAACCGCTAATGATGATAATAACATCGTCTTTCTTCCGAATATATCAGCCAATCTCCCAAATAAAACTTGACAGACACAATTTGCCAATAGTGACGAAGCCGAAGCCCAGTTGATGGTGGATTCTGCATTTAAATCTTCCGCAATACTGGGCAATGCAATAGTTATACTTGTTTGGTCAATAAACGATGCCAACAACCCCAAGGATAATGATGCTAAACAAACTAATAGTTTCTTGGTTGGTAATATGTTCAAATGCGCATCCCCAAGCTTGTCTGAAAGGTCGTTTTCTTTTCCGTCAGATATAGTTACTTGTAAACTATTCAGTGACTCATTTTCACATTTATCTTTGTATTCCTTGTCTTGTGACATGTTTCTCCATTATCCTTTGTTGACGATAAATTTGTTAAAGAGAGGAGAAATATTATTTATCGAAGCAAACTGTCGCTTATATATAGAATTGATGCAAAAAAATATAGTAGGGAAAATTTTTTATCCGATTCGCACCGTAAATATCTAGTAAAATATATCTGACAATTTATGTGACGTTTAAACAATACAAAAAGTGTATATTAAAATCCATACCCTCCACCTCTTACACTTCCTATGCCTGGGAAAATCTCAGGTTTATATACAAGAGAGAATGTCGACATCGTCGACTACTATATACAGTCCAAAGTGAAAATTTTTCACTTTGACTAATTCCCATTGTTCGGTACTACCGTGAAGGTATTACCCGGAAGAGATGGAACATCATTACCGCGGAATTACGATCACTCCCCTGAATCTATGGGGTAACTGATAAGCATAGATATTTGGGACAATATAGCAATCAATTAGCGTGATAGATTCCTCATCAAGTATTCCACGAATAACACAACAGATGTCTCCCCTGATCAAGTAGGGTCTCCCCTGACCTTCAAATATGGGCTAAACCATGTGAGCAAGTCACTCCCCTAATCCCCTACGGCTAGCTGATTTCGATAAAGATTAAGCAATATCATCGGGTAATAATGCACCTGAAAGTATGTAATTCAAGAGATTCATATCTTGGCTTTCCACAATGGAGTCCTCGATCATGCATATCATTTCAGCTCTATCTGCGGCTTCTATACTTCTCCGGATTGAAGTTTCAACAGCTTGTAGGTTACCATTGTCAAGCAACAATGACATAAGATTAGTAAATTGGGTACGAAACATTGGTTTAGTGAACATGTCAGAGACGTTATCCTTGGTATTGACATAAGCAACGGTTAAATCAAGGTCATTGAGAACAAGTTCACGAATAGTTTTCATGCAAATGTCCACCAGTCTACGACTGCAAGTGACCTTCCTATTATAAGTATTCTTAATAACAGGTTGATTGTCCTCTAATATGGTAACTTTCTGTGATTTGAATCCGAGAGCGGATACCCTATCCCTAACACTCATGGCCTGTTCTACAGCCTCACCCAAAGCAATGAGTTCACTAGCCATAGAACTTTTAGTCACACTTCTTTGTTTCTTAGTTCCCCAGGACACTAAATTACCATTCAAGTAAATACAGTGACCAGAGATAGATAACCTATCTGGACTTGGTGCAAATGATGCATCCGAGAACCCATGAATAACAAATTCATCCAGGATATGCTTTGTCTTGCCTCGTTTATATACAAGCTTCACATCATTATGCTGATATAAGTACCTCATGCACTGGATTAAGTAACCAAAATCAGTAGCAGTTGGCTCAGCTAGTTTCACTTGCAAGGCATTAACAGCAAAGGAGATATCTGGACGAGTGTTCATAACAGCCCATTGGAGTAATCCAACACCTCTTCTGTAGAGATTGTGAGTTTCCTTATCCAACAATTCTGGAGTTTGATCTTCAGTGAATTCTTCTTCATTGTCTTCACGACGGTATTCAGTCCCCTTCTTATGCGTTGGGGTTCTGGGAACTCCAGTTCCACGAGTCGTCAGGAAATCAAACTCATCAACAAACTTCTTGATAAATCTTTCTTGACTCATAGTGTAACCTTCATCTGTTCTGACAAAGTCAATACCTAAATACTCCAGGATTGGTCCTAAATAGTTAAGACTGAATTTAGCCTTTAATGATTGGTAAAATTCATTGAATGTTTCACTGTCAGAAGCAACCACAAATAAGTCGTCCACATAGATAGCAATGTAGATTTTCTTCTTACCATCTTCGAGCTTAAATAAAGTTTCATGCGATCCACATTGTTCCAAACCGATTTGATTGAACGTTCTGATTAGATGGGAGTACCATTCAAAACCAGCTTGCTTGAGTCCGTAAACAGACTTGTTCAACTTCCAGCACTTCCCACCCTCTTCTTCGAAACCTTTAGGGGGAATAACAAATATGGGGGTTTGTTTCGGTAGTTTGGCATTAAGATAAGCCAGTTCAATGTCAATGTGGTGGATTTCATAATCCATTTCCGTCGCAATAGCGGTCAAGATTCTCACTGAAGATAATCCTGTAGTAGGTGACAGCACCCTGTTTGGGTCGAACTCTAAACCCGCTAATTGTCTAAATCCTTGCACAACACATCTGGATTTGTAGACATTGCCCTTGAGATCATCTGCCTTAAAGGTATGCACCCATTTTGCCGGAATCAATCTGATACCCTTAGGTGGCTTAACAACCAGATAAACTTGGTACTTCTTGAACTTCTGAATCTCTTTCTTCATTGCTGCTTTCCATAACGGGTCATTATAGTCAATGAATCTCTCGACACTGAAAGCCACATGATCAACACCATCGTCGTCTCTAGTAACGGTAAAGATGAAGCATCTTGGGCCCAATAACTTGCCTGTTATGCCTAAATTATTAAGTGAACGAGGTTGTTTCAGAATAATACCTTTCCGGATTTTCCCAGATCTTGTTCTTGGATAATCCTTCGTATCAAAGTTGTTTGATGACTCTTGGGTTCCTTCACTGAAATTATGTCGACCAGCATCCTCAAAGGCAGTAGTTCTTTCTGAATCGCTAGGATTGAGATTAAGCTCTTTGGAAATTTTATCTAACCTTTCTGAAATTCGTGGGATGCTAGTAGCTTTAAGCACTCTATTAGATAGACTCTTCCCAATACGTCCCACAGGTTTCCTGCGGGATAACTTAGGATCAGAAACAATCTTTTCGGTCTCGTCTTCGGCTGGAGTCATAGATTGTTGAACATCCAACGACGTAGATTCTCCCCCTTTGATTGTTGTCTGTAAAGGCTCGGCCATCTGACTAGGAATCAAAGCACTAACGTCGGCAGGATTTGTTGACGCGGCTGAAGTCAGAAGAGGAGTGAGGGTTGGCTGTGTTTCTGGCCGACTAAAGATTTCGGTGTGGACCTCCCCAGACCGAGTGAGAGCGGATGCTGCCACTGACCTTGATTCATCAGTAGCTAGCTGTGAATCAGTTGGCCCCGATACTTCTGTTGGAGTTGTATCGACTGGTACTGGTTGTGAATCCCGCGCTGGAACGTCAGTATCATCAGTTTCCATCTGATCTGGCGAACACACGGCGGCGCCACTCGTACTCGGTTGGTTAGAAAATCCATTTCGTTCAGGTTGTCTGGAATCAAAGCCTAGTTTGCTTCCAATTGGTTCTGATCCTGGAAGGATAATTGGAACAGACAGGTCATAGAGACGCAGACGAACCTTGGACACTCCTTGCGTAGGAACACCCGTAATGCCCCTTTCGGGATGGATTACTGCCGGTTGAATAGTTGTGGTAGGTGAAGGTCTCGTAGCCGCTCCCATAAAGTCGTGAATAGCTTGATGGTTCGCATTACCATGTGAAGCCTCATGTACATATCCCTGGACGTAGTCTAGGTATTTATGAATGTTGTTCATCGATTCTTCGAATCTAACGTTCACAAATTCCCGCTTAACAAACCCCCCATGTGCAATAATGATGTTATAAACATTAGAGTTAGTACCGTAACCAACGAAGAAACCTGGCACTTCTTTGAAGTACGCTTTATGGGTGGCAACGCCTAACCCAACAGCTTCCTGTTTGTTCAGTAAAGTAACAATAACATCCACACCGAACTGCCTAAAAGTAGGAGCCCACCGTTTGCCCATAAGTAATTCGTAAGGTGACCAGTCCTCTCTTGTAGGGTCTCTGCCAGTAGGGGCATGGTTCTTGGAATGTACAGCATACTTAGCAGCTTCCTCGAATAGACAAAGAAAGTCTGTAAACCTGTTGGAAAAGTTAGCGATACATTTTCGTAAGTAACGTAAAATGATCCCGTTGTGTGATTCGGCCAATCCATTCATTTCAGGTGAATAGGGTGGACTAACTTCTTTAGCAATACCCAACGCCTTTAGCTCAGCTTCACTCGGAAGCTCATTAGCATTGTCTGATCTAAAACGAGAGACTTTTTCGTGAGGAAATAAGTTTTGGAGGATCCTAAGTTCGTCAAGAACCTTTTCTCGGACCCCTTTCAAATTGTGTATGATCGGGATTGTGTATCCAGTATACTCATCTGTCAATGCAGTAATGTAGTATTTTTCTAAACCAATTTCGAATGGACCCATTGTATCACAGTGAATCCGCTCCAATCTGCGAGAAGCAGGGATTTGAGCAGTTGAATTGTGAGATACTTGCTTAGCATTAGCTGCATGGCAATGGGCACACGAAGTGACTTTATAGATAGCTTCTTTATTTCTGATATCTACCTGGATTTTACCACCCTTATGTAACTTAATCAAACTCTTGAAAGACATATGATTAGTTACCAAGTGATAGTAGTAAAGATCTTTCTTTCCTTTAGCAACCACTTGTTCAATGCCAAGATCTACATACTCTTGGACATTCAACAACCAAGTTTCCCACGTCAATGGACGGATGGAAGGGACAAGTAATGGTTGTTGGTCATGAATTTCAATGCTGTTAAGATCATACTGTTCTAATTCAGCTTCTTCATGAATATTGTGGTCAAAAGATCCTTCAATAGGACCATTGTAGAGTTGAGAGACTACGGACTTACGTGCGAAGATAACGTTTCTTTTAAACAGTGTATTTCTCATATACATAGAATCTTTATGAAAAATAATAGTATATCCAAGGCCAGTCAATTGACTGATAGAAATTAAATTAACTCTAAGACCAGGGATAAAGAAAACCTTTCTTAAACACACCTCAGCACCGTCAACCACAATAGTTAATTCACCATATCCTGTACTGACAACTGTTGAACCATTAGGAAGTGTAAATGATTTAGTAACATCGCTTCTGAAGTTCTTCAATAATTCAAGATTACCGACTACCGAAATGCTTGCTCCAGAATCATACTTAAGAGTATTCTTTGAAACTCTTTTCATCAACTCCTTTAAAGTTGTTTTCAGCTTAATGAATGTAGTGAATGCATACTGCTTTGAAAGGCTAAAGGCATCGTCATCGATGGTTATCTGATGACTGCCAAACCCTTATTCCATATCGGAATTTTGGTCGCCAGCAGCTGAAGAATTGGCCGGTTTCTTCTTGTGTTGGGGCTTCAGAACTCTGTTCTTATCTCCACCCTTTCCACCTTTACCCTTAGGATTGCCTTTCTTACCCTTTTTAGTAGTGTTGCCACCACCGCTACCTCTGGTCTTCTGACCAGGTCCTTGTATACTTAATACAGCTGTCTCTCCTGAGTCGTCAGCAGTAGAAAAAACGATCTTCAACTGTAAGTTCTTATCGTAATTACCGTCTGCATTCAACTTTGAAGGCCATGTACTAATCACAGGGACTTTGTAGTTAGGGTCTGCGATCAGCTCTCTGTAGAAACCGCTTACTAATTTCACAATTGCGAGATAGTTGCGCGACTTAACTGGCTTCCAGTTCCTCCAGTAAAAGAACAACATTTCGGAATTCATTGTCTTTCTCAAGAAGTCGTCGACATCCAGTTGTTCGAATGCGTTTCTACCGAATAGATAAGCGACCTCATTAGCTTTCCCTTGGAAGGCCTTGTCGAACTCCTTAGCCCAACCATTGAGACGTTTCTCAATAGTTACTTCGACATGTTCTTCGAGGCAAGCCTCGATGAAGGTGATTGAATCCTGTATGTTTAACAGGTTGTAACGAAGAGTAATTCTTTGAACAAGATCACCCATAATCGCAATTTCGTTCAACATGGCTCGAGAAGTGTACTCGAGGAGTTCCATGCAGAACTGCTCCTCACCTTCCCGATAAGGAAGCATCGGGATTGTTTTGGATTGGAGGTTGTGCTTCACTGGATCCTTGACAAAAGCCTTGAAACCAGTAATGCACCCCAAGACACCATCTGCGTAACTGCAGAGTTCAGCAAGAGAAGCGTTCTCCTTTAGCTTGTTTTGGCTCTTGTAGTTCCGGATTGCTCCAGTTACATACTGTCCGTATGTATCAGAATCACGCTTGCGGCGTTCTTCCTTCAGTCTCTGTCTTTCCCTCGCTTCGGTAGTAGCGGATGAATTATCTGGAAAGTTGATACCTCTCCTATGCGTGGCATACTGAAGTAAAGCTTCCGCAGGAATTCTATCAATAATCCTGAAAACATCTTCAATGTTGTTGACAGCAAAAGTGTTACCAGCATTGACATTTTGATGATTATTACCAGCATGGGAGTTAACCGGAGTAGTGCTAGGTTCCTCATGTCCCAACATGTCATGATCGTCTAAGTGCATGTCGTCGACCGCTTGTTGAAATTGTTGTATTTCCGCTTCAGTTTGAAAACCTTGAACTTCGGCTTGTGAGCCTTCAGTTGGGACATTTGATTCGTCGTTGTTGGTAGGGGTAGTCATAGTAGTGAATGGCGATGAACGCGGATTTGTGTTCTAATCTAGTAAAATATATCTGACAATTTATGTGACGTTTAAACAATACAAAAAGTGTATATTAAAATCCATACCCTCCACCTCTTACACTTCCTATGCCTGGGAAAATCTCAGGTTTATATACAAGAGAGAATGTCGACATCGTCGACTACTATATACAGTCCAAAGTGAAAATTTTTCACTTTGACTAATTCCCATTGTTCGGTACTACCGTGAAGGTATTACCCGGAAGAGATGGAACATCATTACCGCGGAATTACGATCAATATCCCGAGTTGTGTCAAATTATAACTCCGTCATGAATTTCCATAATAGGTAATTAATTATTTGGGGGAATGTCTTTTCGGAATTTTAATTTTTTTTGAACCACCAACCTTTCTTGATAAACACTATTTTTTTCTACACCTATTTATTGAACGTTATTTGTTTGGAATATGTAATATTTTATATGTATCAATGCATCAGTTATCTATAAGGAATTTAATAAATTGTGTATATTGATAGAAAAAGCATCATTTTCTGTACAGATTTACTAGATTTGTTCAAAAAGAATTATAGGAGAGGAACTTTAGTAATAAATCTTTCAATATTTAGCACAATTTTAGGCAAAATCTAACCACATCAACCATCATACCTCTTGAAAATATCTTTTAGCTAAGTACAATTCATCGAATACAATTTCATTAATAACAAAAACCTTTCATGTGACACCAAGCCAAAAGTTGTGACAGCACACGGAAAATCCCCCTAAATCTCACAATCATCATCAATACCGCAGAAAATTTCCTAAATTAATTTTATAATTACCGTCTTTATTACTCAACTGGGCTTAATGCCGTTAGTAATTTCCTAAAAGGGTTTAAAATATACACATTATAAATTACCCGAAATATTTTTCGTCCAACAAAATGACTTCGTGGCCAAGTTGGTTAAGGCGTGAGACTGTTAATCTCAAGATCGTGAGTTCGACCCTCACCGAGGTCGTTATTTTCATATTTTTTGATTTTGGTGTCTTACCGGTTGTACCTGGTAAAGTCTTAGAGAACTAGTGACCAAAAGACAAATTGTCTTTCATTTTTGGTGTTCAAATTTTCACTACGACAATTTTCAGTTCTTCGGAACAACACTTTTGATTTAGGTGTAGTAATTTAACAATTTAATAATTTATCTATTAAAATATATAGAATAATAAACCTATCTAATAGATAAAATAGTTTATTTCTTCCCACTCTTCTTGATACCACCACCGACTAATGGACCACCTTTCTTTGCTTGTTCGGCCATCAGCTTCTTAGCAGCAGCATCGGCCTTTTGCTTAGCCTTGAAAGCTAAATCTTCATCATCGAAATCTTGTTGCTTCTTCTTTGGGGCCTTTAATGGCTTGGCTTTACCACCTTGACGTCCAGACATTATCCGAATTCTGATTGATTAGATGAAGGGAAGCTGAGAAAAGGTATGGTTGGTGATGATGTATATTTTTTTTTCTCCCGAAGGATTGGACCCACTTGTGTCGAAACTGCGGGACGAGGAGAAAATTCAAATTAAAGGAGAGTTTTGTTAGAACAGAAACAGCAAGAAACTGACTTTACGATTCCTGGAGAAAATCCTAATACTACGTAGAAATGGGGATTCTAACTACTCAAGATAAGGAAAAGATCAAACGAGCAATTCCGAAGGCGAATAATAAGATCATTGATGCCACTGTTGCACGTTTATACATAGCATATCCAGATCTTACAAAGTGGGCATATACTGGATTGGTTGGTGCAATTGCTTTAGTTGATGATTTCGTTGGTCATACATTCTTTCTAAAGCTTGTAGATATAGTTGGGAACCGAGGAGTTATTTGGGATCAAGAATTGTACGTTAACTTTGAATATAACCAAGATCGTCGTTTCTTCCACACTTTTGAAATTGAAGATTGCTTGGTTGGATTATTATTTGAGGATACAAATGATGCAACACACTTTCATAAGAGGGTTACTACGAGACAAAAGTATGGCTCTAGCGCAACTGTAAAGAATAAAAATGCTATTGCATTGAAGGAAAGAACTGGGCCAAAAGGACCAAGTGCACCTGGACCAAGGGGTGAGTTTATGGACGTGAATACAGCTCAAAGACAAAGAAGATACAAGGGAGTTTTATACTATGATGATATGCCACCTCCGGAGTGGAGATCATTGTACGCTGAATTGGAAGCTGCCGGTATAAGTGAGGATATGATAGCAGAGAATAGAGAATTTATCAAGGATTATATTGCAAAACAAGGTGGCCCGTTAGTGGGCCTTGAGCCACCAATTCCAAGAAAATTTCAACGTAAGGTCGAGTCAGATAATTATCCAACAAGGGAGCTGTCAATTACATCTTCAAAGCCCAAAAAGGCCCCTCCACCACCCCCGCCACCTGGACAAGCACCTATAGACACCACATCTGGATCAAGATCTCCTATTCGTCTGATAGAACATTCCCCATCACCCGTACCCGAGACTGTCCAAAATGAAGAGAGTGCGACATCTCCAAGTCCGCCAGCTGAGACTGTCAAGAAGCAGTACACTTTTAGAGTTCCGCCTTCTTCAGCCATAGTCCCTCCAGTAAGAACAACGTCATTACCACCATCAACTGGCCAGGATAGACCTTTACCAGGAGTTCCACCGCTGCCAAGTCAACAACAACAATTCACACCATTATCTCAATCTGGGACTACCCCAGTAGTTCCGCTGGCACCTCAAAGTGGGAGGCATCAATTTGGAGTTCCTCCACCATTTCAACCAACGCACCCACCATTGCCACCTGTTAGAGTCAGTAGCGGCCCACCGTTACCACCTGCGAGAGGAAATGTCCCCCCACCACCACCAAATAGAACAAATGTAATCCCTCCACCTCCACCGGTTCGAACCGGAACTCACGCTGCAGCATCTCCGCCACCGCCACCACCACCTAGAGCAACAAGAGGAACGATACCACCACCACCACCCTCAAGATCGCAAATGATTGGAAGTGGATTAGTCCAGAATTTGCCCGTTCCAGTTCCAGGTGTAGCGCCACCAACAAGTGCCTCACCTGCCCAGAATGCAAATATGTATGAACGAGCTCCTCCAATGCCACCAGCAAGATTAGAAGTGCAACAAATGAGAACCCCAATTCCACCACCACCTTTCGCTATCTCTTCTGCTCCACAGACAATCTCACAACCTCCACCACCTCCACCAATACCACCAAGTATGGCGCAGAACGCACCTCCACCACCTCCACCAATACCACCAAGTATGGCGCAGAACGCACCTCCACCACCTCCACCGATGCCACCAAGTATGGCGCAGAGCGCACCTCCTCCTCCCCCACCACTCCCGCCTACTTCTGTGCCAGACTTGTCGGCATCTCCTCCTGAAGCTACTGGTGATGCGGGAAGAGACGCCCTTTTGGCTTCTATCAGAGGAGCTGGTCTTAACAGTTTAAAGAAGGTTGACAAAACACAATTGGACAAACCTAGTGCCTTACTACAAGAAGCAAGAGGAGAAAGTACGGTTTCAAATAGTGGAGCTATGAATGCTGGTGCTGCTTCTGAACAACCTCCTGCGTCATTAGCAGACGCTTTATCTGCGGCGCTTAACAAAAGAAAGGGTAAGGTTGCTCGCAGCGATGACGAAGATGACGATGATTGGTAGTGTAGTATTATTAGAATAAAGATTTTATGTATGCAAAAATTAAGTAGTTTATTATATTCATTTTTCGATGCCATGAAAAAAAAATTAACTACCACCGAAGTTTAGAAACATTACTATAGTAAAACAACATGTCAAAGTCCAGAGAGCAGTTAAAGCAATTATTAGATTCATTCGAAGAAGCTACTCAATTTTGGATTAAAAGCTTGTCCGATACTTCTAAGTTTAATGAGATCCAAGCTTCAAAAGTCTCAGACCCAATAAGTGAGCTCAATAAGTTAATCAAACTTATCAAAGCACACACAACCAAAGTAGGTATAATTTTCAAACCAGAAAACCTACGCAAAGAAATAAACCCGGTGTTTAATACTTTGCTGAAATTGTCCGAAACTTTGGTGTTAACCGTTTCGGTTGTTGTTCAAATTGATCCGGTAAAAATATCAAGATTGTTTTATGATGAGGTAATACATCAGTTGGCACAACTTCTTGAATCTAATCACTGCTTTGCCATAGAATTGAGATCAATCGTCGAAGATGACAATAGTACTGAACTTAAGGATATAGAGCAACTGAAAAATGAAATGGATGGTAGACTATTATCAGTGGCAAAGATTTGGTCAAATTGTGATTCTCTAGTGAAGTTATTAACAGAAGGAAGTTTAGCATTACTCACCAATAAGATAAAACAAAGTGTCCTGTTGTTAGATGACGGGTTTGAAGATTTTGTTGAATGGACTGAAAATCCAGAAGAAGTTGACGATGATCCCTTTGGAATTAGTGACGACGAAAGTTTCGACGAAGCTGCGGAAGCACCACCAACAGAAAATGGATGCATTGAAAGCAGTGACAACGAAGAGCTTGTAAAGTATGCGAAGAGGTGGCTAAAGAAAATTGAGTTGGTTAAGTTGTTAATTGCATCCTTTAAGAAATCATTACCAAAGAATACCCTGGGTGAAAGTATAGACGAGATATATAAAATTCAGGCAAGTCTCGTTACTCTTGTGGATCGTTTCATTTTCGATTTAATGCTCGAAAGAACCATCGATGGTGAAATTGAAGAATACACAGAAGGAATTACGAAAGGGTCAGTCAAATTAGCCAAGATTGCCAATGGTCTTCATCAAGAAAACAAGGCTAAATGGTATGAAACGTGGGAAACCAAATATAATAGCTTTTAGAAACCTATCTACTATAATAAGATATATATAGTATTTCTCTTATTTTGTTAAACCTAAGTACTTAGCATGATGCTTTGCGTGTTCTTCGACAAACGAGCTAACAAAGAAGTATGAATGATCATATCCTTCAACAACTTTCAACACAACGCCCCCTTTATAGCCAGACTCCTTTGCAGCATTGACAAAGTTTTCAGGCTGTAATTGAGATGGATAGAAGGTGTCCTTAAGCCCTTGGTGAATTAAAATCGGAGACTGATTTTCATGAACATAATTCCTAATCAAGTGGGTGGGATCATATTTATACCAATCCTCTTTATTTGGGCCCAAATAGTTGCCAAAACACTTTTCACCCCAAGGAGCAATAGATGGGTTAGCAATTGGCGCGAAGGCACTAACTGATTTATATTTCCCTGGTTGAGCTAAGAATCCAACAAGGGCGCCCATACCTCCCATTGAATGCCCAGTGATTGAAATATTAGTGACATCTAATTGTGGGAATTCTTTAGCCAATTCTTCTAATAATTCATCGTGGACGTATGTGTACATGTTATAATTCTCATTATAAGGAGCTTGTGTGGCATTGACATAAAACCCTGCCCCAGTTCCAATATCCCAACTATCCTTTTCATCAGGAATATCTCCACGAGGCGAAGTATCGGGGAAAATAACTGCAAAACCGTATTTGCTTGCGAAATATTGCAAGAACGATTTTTCAGTAGCATTGTCAGGGGTACAAGTTAGTCCGGAAAGGTAGAGGACAACGGGAATGCTAGATATCCCATGTTCTGGCAAGTAGACGTTCACTGCCATTTCCGTCTTGACAGTCCTGGATTCGTGTGATAATTTTAATAACCTTCCACCGAATTGTGTGATCTCTGCCTTGGTTATGAAAGTCATTCAGGCTGGGGTTTATTGGTAAGTAGTTAGTCTATAATTTATAGAAAATACAAGTACTGTCGAAAAATCTATTAAACTAAAAAAAAGTTAATAGTTCATCAAGGGATAAACAATGTCGCACCTTCCTAATTAGGAAAGCCGGCAAAATCAATACCTAATAACTTGCTTTTCCCCTTGGTTCATAAGGGAAGAAGATTGTTAATATACCCGCAGCTATAAACAAAGCCCCGGAGACAAATATAGGAGCTGAAGTTTGTAAGTTAGCATAAATGGCAATAATTGGAGCAAATACCCCTAGAACTCTGTTAAATGATGAAGCCAACCCTACAGCAGTACCTCGAATTCTTGAGTAGAAGATTTCAGGTGTATAAGCGTACAATACTCCGTACATTATATTTGACACAAATGAAAACATACAGTTCCAAGCAAGATTAGAATTGCTTGTCTTCGCTGTTGTTGAGCCAAAAAGAAATGTACCAGTAAGAATCAACGATAAGCATAGAGTACCTTTTCTACCAATCCTGAGTTCAACTAATAATCCAGCAACTAAAGCTCCTGGGATTCCTAACACCGATACAATCAAGGTATTTCTATATGTTTCATGAACAGTTAAAGGTTGGTTGGCATTTCCCCTAGTTTCGAGATAGTAAGGTAAAAACGCATTATATAGCGGAAATGCAAGACCGATTATGCCCCATGTAAAGATGACTAATCCTGAAGAAATTGCCAATTTTCTAGATCCAAAGCATTCCTTTATATGAGAAAGATTGTATTTCTTAAGCTTTTCTTGAAGCATTTTGTTCTTCTTCTGATCATCAGTTTCGCCGTATTTAACATCAATATTGTGTAAATCTTTAAGAGTAATTGGACAAACGGTCTTATTGATCTTGGCTATCTTTTCCAAGATTTCAATTGCCATATTATCATTACCTCTTCCCAAATAATATCTTGGAGATTCAAAGACTCTAAAAGCAAACCTGGCAATAAACATTAATAATGTAAACCCTCCCATAGTAAACAAGAAATACCTCCACCCTTTGTTATCCGCTTTGAAACATACATCCGTGGAACAAGAATAGTTTGCAATCAAACCCCAAGAAACCAAATTTGCGATAATCTGTCCAATAGCCCACCACCCTGACATGACAGTTAATAACCATTGATGCGATTTAGGTAATGCCTCTAAGAAAATAGCCGAATCAACTGGCAAATTTCCTCCTACACCAAAACTCCAAAAAGCATTAAAAACACCAAGCGCTGCAAAATTCGGCGAGGATCCTGCAACAACGGCCCAAATACCCGTGATCAAAAAAGTCAAGTTGAAAGCCCATTTGCGGCCAATTATATCGGAAGATAGCGACCAAAACAATGCACCTACTAATAGCCCCAAATTTTGAGCTAATGTTAAATATGGAGCTTTTCCAGGAGGAGCATGAACACCATCAACTTCGTTTAGTCTCGCGAGGATTAGACCGGTGGCAACTGGCCAAAGGTTATCAGAAAGCCAACCGAAACCTGCTACAAAAAATAGGCCATATTGATACCTTCCGAACCCAATTTCTTGAATGGCATTTGCAACCAATTTTGATTTGGCTAAATATGCCTTATCTCCATCATGTTCATCAAATAGTTCACCTTCGAAGATTGTTGCGGAATGTTCAACAGGTTCTGTTAACTCTACCGATGATTTAGTTTTTTGATCAGGGTCCATTTCTTTTGTTTAAATTTTCAAGGGGTAATAACGGAAAAAATATTTGCGCTTTACTTTGGTTCACCTAAAAATGGTTTCCACTTTAGATAATGGTTCACTTCAAATGTCTTGAGCTTTCAAAACGTAAGTACTAGAAATATTTGAAGACTAGGAATTGCAAAAGTAGAAATAAGCAAAGGCGAACAAGAAACTATATATAAATAGCAATTGACAAAACTCACTCTTTTTTTATTTTTCTGTCAAATTATGACGTATTGTCCTCTTCCAAAGGGATTGATGAGTATTTTTTTCCCCATAATCATTGTACATTTTGTAGAGCCTCTCGATCATTTAAACCCCGCTCAAAACTCAGATGCAAAGATTTCTAATGATGTCAGATTTAATTAAAAGTGGAAGGAAAGTCGTATGATCCAGTTTAAGATCTGCGACATCACTCGAAGAGTAAATTTTGACTGATTTGGCACGGCTTTAGATTTTTCCTTTTTTCAACATTCTTGATATTACGTAATACCTCCAAAAGTGGTTTTTTTGATTAGGAGCCTGCGTAGTGTAAAATGATACAGAATAAATTACAGTTTGCACAAAGAAATGAATTTGGTTGAGACTGCTTAGAATTACCATAGAGCAGGAGCTTAACCTAGAAATAGTAATCATGCTCGAATATAGAATTTTTGGTGTTATTATTCGGTTTATACAATTCTATATAATCACTACTACTCCAGAGTTATCCTTTGGAAAAAATACGAAAAACAATGGACAAGTACAATGGCACGTAGCTATTGCAACAGAAGCAAAACGAGGCTGACTTGGCTGAC